>PVHY01013375.1:0-41565 GCA_004024945.1 Uropsilus gracilis
AAAAATGGTTTCCTTAACACCCATTAACCATCTTAATCGTTTGTGTCCTCTGCCTCCCTGGTTTTCTTCCTCTCTCGCTTTCCCTCTCTCGCTCTATGGCTCGGTTCTGTTGGTTGTTTCAAATTTTTCTTATTCGTTTGTTTGTTTTTTCCTATATCCTTCTTATACATGAGCTGATCCCATATTTCTCTTTTTCTTCCTGTCTTATTTCTGCTAATATGATTCCTTCTAACTCCATCCATGTTGCTGCCAATGACATGTTTGTCCTCTTTGACTGATGTGTAATATTCCATTGTGTACATGTACCACATTTTTTCCCCCAGCCATTCGTCAGTTTTGGAGCATTTGGGTTTGTTTGTTTGTTTGTTTTTCCCCATATCTTGGCAATTGTAAGCAGAGCTGCAGTAAACATGCACGTACAGGTGTCCTTTTGAATTAGTGTTTTCATGTCATCTGGGTAGATTCCCAGAAGTGGGATTGCTGGGTCGAATGGTAAGTCCACTTTCAATTGTTTGAGGCTCCTTCGCACAGTCTTCCATAGTGGCTGGACCAGTTTGCACTCCCACCAGCAGTGCAGGAGAGTTCCTTTTTCTCCACATCCGCGCCAACACTTGTTGTTGCCCTTTTTGTTTTGTTTTTTCCATATGGGCCATTCTTACTGGTGTAAGATGGTGGTTTTAATTTGCATTTCCCTGACTACTCGTGATGTGGAGCATTCTTTCATGTGCCTGTTGGCCATCTGTATTCCCTCTTTGGTGAAGTCTCTTTTTAGTTCTCCCCATTTTTTTTGACTGGACTTTTTGGCTTTGTTTTTGTTGAGTTGTGGGAGCTCTTTATGTGTCGTTGCTATTAGACTTTTATCACTTGTCTAGAGAGCACTGATTTTCTCCCAGTGTTGGGTTTCTTTTTCTTTTGTTTATTGTCTCTTTTGCTGGACAGAAGCTTTCCAAAGAGTTTGATGTCAGCCCCGCCGTTTATGTTTTCCTTCACATTCTCCAGCCGTTTCATCCAGTGTTCCTGCTACCCACTCTCGGAGCTCCTCAGCTGTGCGCTCTCCTTCTCCTCCTCCTCACTCTTTCCCCACAGCGGTCTCGCTGTGGCTTCTGGACTGCATGAATCATGCCTGAAGTGAACCATGTCCGGCCCCGGGGTCTGCGTCCGGCTGCTTCCCTGCCTCCCTCACTACCTTGAGTAACCGTTCAGAGTGTCTGTCTCTGACTACTTCGTGTCAAATAGAAAACCTCCCCATGCATGATCCCTACGTCCACCTTGTCCTCCTTATCATCACTGCCCCACCACGAGGGTGTCTGTTCGCTCCCTCTCGCTCCCTCTCGTTCACTGACATGAACGCCCCACCGGCGTCCACAACTGACTGCTGTGTTCTCGCTGCAGTGCTGGTGGTGGTCGTCAACCCCGCCATATAGGCGCTCAGCCAGCGTTCGTGGGACATGTGACTGAGCAAATGCCCCTTTATTCTGCACCTTTTCCCTCCCCCCATTTCTCCTCTGGATCCCCGGGTTATTTTCAAGGATGCCCTCAGCCCTGCTGAACAGAAAGGAGAGTCGATGGCCACCGCCCTTTTCCTCCTTTATCCCATGCTTGTTGGCCAGCACCACAACACCTTGGGCGCTGAAAGAGTCAAATCTTTTCCCGACTCTTGGACATCAAGAGAAAGTCCTTTACACAGAAAGCCAGCACACGTGACTGAACAGATGATGCGATACTGCAGGGAGCAAACACACGCATGGACATGTCCCAGGAGCTTGTGTGGGCAAAGGGGGTTGGGAAGACCCCTCGTGAGTAGGAAAAGCTTCTGAATGTGACACACGGTATGGTTGACACAAGTGAGTCATTTCTGTTTCGTCCAAATTAGAACAACAGCCAGAGGTGCTTTGGCTTAAAAACAAGTTGTTTCAACCCAGTCAACCCAGATGGTGCCATGGAGAGTGCCATGGGCTTTGGTCCGGACACTCGCTGTTGATGGGAGTGTGTGGTGGCTTGGGACTGTCACCTTGATCAGTTCCCTCTTGAGTGTGCAGCTTCTTGTTACCGGTGCTTGGGCATCTGTCACAAAAGCAGGGAGCCTTAGTTTGGAGTCAAGTTGGCACTCATCCTGGAGTGACTCCTTTCCTTTCCTGGGAACAAGGCCCCAGCGGGCCCCCCTCTTCCAACCCCACACTGTGTGACCGTAGTTGTCCTCCTAACAGCAGTTCCTGCCTCTTACAGAGAACTTGAGCTGGAACGAAGTAGAACGAGCCTTCAAGGTGTTTACTTTTGAGAGCCTGAAACTCTCTGAGGTTGACGAAGAGGGGAAACTGAGGCCTTCCAGGATGATGTATGGGGTGGAAGCTGACGCGTTCAACATACCGTGGGACAACCCTGCCAGGTTTGCCAAGCAGATCAGGCAGAAAATTCTCACGAACATGCACGCCCGCCAGGTCAAAGGGCACAAAGGTACGTGGCTCCGGGGGGGTGAGAGGTGTTCTTGCGTCGTGCAACCATCAGCAGTTCTAGTGTTCTGTCTCACGGGCCCTCGTTATCCCCACCAGATGTTGAACCCAAAGACAGGACAATTTTTATGGATCAGACATCATTTTTGTCTGTGCAAGATGAAGTGATGAGTGAAGAATCTTCAGGTTCTAAACAGGCTGATGCTAGCAATACAATATATTATTCTGACATGAATAATAAGAAACTCTCGGATGGAGATTCGTCAAATCAGAAGACCCCCCCGAGCAACCTGCTCCAACCTGAGACTCCGGGTAAGTCAGTGTGTGTGTGGTCATGTATGTATGTGTGCGTACGTGCATGCGTGTGCTCACTTCTGTGGACACTACTTTAGAACATACAAACTGAGAAAGTATTCACGATGCATTATTTCAATTTAAAAACCTCCATACCTTAAAAACTATTTGATATCAAAGTTATTTCGGTTCGCTGCACTTTATTGCTGAGTGCTCTTATTTCCTAAGTGCTTGTGATTTCAACCCTTGTTTTTCAAAAAGACCCTCATGTCTCTTGCTTTCACAAGCATAGCGCCATGGACATATCTCAAGCTTTCGTCATCCGTCTTTCTCAGGATCATTGTGTTTATATGCCAGAAATATCTTTATAAAACACCTGCCATCGCAGATGTCACCGCCCAGTACAGTGGTTGGTAGAACAGTTGGCACTCAGCGAGCCTCAGTTGCCTGCCTCTCCCCATTTACATCAGGACATTGTCTTCCTTCTAGAATACACCATCATGAATGTTGTCTTGTTAGGAGATGCAGCTGCTCAGAGGAACATAAGGCAAAATTTGTACTGATTTACCTTGTTTGCAGACTTATTACTTAATATACAACTGTGATTTCCCTCTTATTACCATTGTGGCTCCCGACTACTTGCAGGTTAAATCCCAGCATCTTTGCCTTTTTCACCTGTCTTCTTCCCATGCTTCTTCCAGCCGTGTGCCAAATCACTTTTCCAAAACCCTTTGTACTTTTCGCCTTTTGCTCACTTATCCTAGCCAAAAAATAATTTGCCCCTGTTTCCTCTGTGCAGCCGGCTATTTCTGATCTCTCTACCCTCTACCCACATACATGCTGCCGCCTAGAGTTCTTTTTTATTATATTATGAACAGGTTTTAATGACATCTGCATGAAGCTTTGTTAAATGTATCTGTAAAAAAATGTCTCTACTAGCATTTCCATGATTACAATAGATCTACATTTCTCCGATGGACTACTTACTGTTTTCTGCTACTCACTGCGGAGATTCATATGCCTATATTATGGCCTTTATAACATTCCAGATTCCTAGAGGCCTTATGTCTGTTTATCTTAAAATTGCTAGTCATCCACTGGACCATATAACAAGTCACAGCAACATTTCTTAGGTTCAAAACTGCCTGTGTGTTCTCATACCATAGTGAAATTGTAGTGAACATCAATTACAGAAAGATGGGAAAACACCCAGATTTGTTAGGTTAAGAGATAGGCTTTTATAAAATGCGTAAGTAAAAACAAACAAACAAAAATATTGCAATAGAAATTAGGAAGTTTTAAACTGGATGAGAATGAAAGTACCAAAAATGAAAACTTACAGAATACAGCTAAATTAGGATACTGAAAGATATCTAGAGAGACGTTTACAACTTTAAATACATATGTTTAAATGCTGAAAGTTAAATAACCATCAGCCTCTTAAGTCTTTAGATAAGGTTGAACAAAACGTATCTCAGTGGAAAAAAAATATTAACAGTAGGAGAAAAATCAATGAAATAAAAATATGCATGCAGCAAAGAAGCTAAAAAAGCTTGGTTCTTTGAAGAGATTTTAAAAATGAGGAATCTTTTATGCAAAGTTAACACAAAAAAAGAGAAAAAGTAATAACTGTAGTAGCATAAATCTATCAGAAAGAAAAAATTACCAGGAGTAAAGAAACAGGAAGAGCAGTAAGTGATTTCAAGGGGGTAGAAGATGGAAGGAGATTGTATTTATCTAACATCACCCTGCATTGCTCCAAGCACACTGCTAAGCAATTTTGTGCATATCAGTAATACTTCTTATAACATTAAGTCAATGAAGAAGACGCTCAGCCCGGTTCTAAAACCAAGAAGATGCAGAGGTTTGAAGCAGCTTGTCCAGCTGCATGTGAGTAGGAAGTCAGGAATTCAGAGGAGGTCTGACTCCAAACCGACGCTTCTTACGACTGTTCCAGAATTCCTGCTAACGCAGTCAGTGGTTTAGCCACATTTGAACTGTCCCCTTCATGCGGATGCCTGTGACGTTTTTGTTGACTCTGAGTCTCCTTAGGAGGAAAACTGTTTCCTCGATCTCTGTCCTACTCACATTGGACCCACTTGTCCTACCTATTTTCCTGTCCTCTGTCCTTAACCATTGGCCCAGCTTGCTAAATAAATTAATTAAATGAATGAATGAATGAGCAAAAGGTAACCAGGCATGCATCAGCATATCCTACCAGAACAAAAACATTTGACAGAGAAGTCCCTTGGAGTTTATATGACATCAGAATAGGCCTTTAGCGATAAGACATGTGTTTGTTTTTTATTTATTTATTTTTTGTTTGGTTTTTGTTTTTGTTTTCTCATTAGCACAGCCCACGTTCAGTTTTCTCGGGCAACTTTTGCCACCTGGTGGCCAAACTGTCGGCACTGATGTTTGGGGTGGAGATTAGTTGATGATAGCTCTCCTAAATCATCAGGGCTGAAAATGCCGTACTAGGTCATGCCTCCAGGAGACCAGGCCGCCACTTCTTAGAGCTGACTCCGGAAGGGATGCTGTGTGGTGAACGCTACCGACCCTGTCAAGGAACCATGACATGTGAATGGGGGAGGCGTGGAGTCGCATGCCTCCCCGTGAAGGCCGTGTTGCGTTGAAGGGAATCTTTGGTGGTTGATCTTGCGTCCCCCCGCCCCCTTGCCCAAATCGCACTTCTAAAGCAGTCACTT
The DNA here is from genome assembly GCA_004024945.1 of Uropsilus gracilis. NCBI lineage: Eukaryota > Metazoa > Chordata > Mammalia > Eulipotyphla > Talpidae > Uropsilus > Uropsilus gracilis. The sequence goes on from PVHY01013375.1 coordinate 5,453, forward strand.
CACATCTCTTTAAACAAAGAAGAAATTATTCATGTATTTCCTGCACAGCCATCTTAGTATCAAACACGTAGAAAAGCCCGTTCCTGAACATGAAGGGCTGAATGTTTGTGCTTTTCTTAACCCACCACTGGCTTCCCAGCTGAGACTGTTTTTGAACTTGACAGGGCCGATTGGATATTTATGAAAAAGACTGAGAGTTGATAACCATGAGGCTATAGGTCTCTATGCGCGCTCTCTGCTTGCTGGGTGTTTTTTTAATAAAGTAACTGCTTTGCAGAGGGATCTTGTTATCGCTAAAGTAAAACAGATTAGGAAAGCTGTTTTTCAAAGGGATGAGAATGCATTTATTTCCAGATGTGTCAAAAACTACTGAATCACACTGTCAAAGGATTAGGCAGTTGAAGGCAGAAATCAGAAAGAAAGAAAAAATGATTTTTCCCCTATTATTAAATAAAGAGTTCACATTCGTTTTAGAAGGTTCTTTCCTTTGACAAAATAACTGATGCACCATTTTTGAAAACATGTTTTCTAAACCGGAGACTTTCTGGATCCTAAGACACAGGAGGGAATATCAAATCTCCCGGAAATCTGGCAAACCACAGAATAGAATAATTTTTATTCCACAGACTTCATATCAATTGCTTCAGGGGCACATGGGACATCATGGTCTATTTAGAGTTATAGTTGGCCTGAGTCCTCTCTTGAGTTGGATGTATTTATATAAATATTGAATTGAATTGGCTTTATAGTTTTCCTCTAAATCAAATTGGAACATTCCTGCTGTCACCTTCCCTAGCCCAAGGCAAGATGGAATTAGTAGCGAAAATGGAAGTAGCTGTGTTTCTAAAGGCAAGGAAAACATGAACCTATCCTTGCTAGACAAATTAACTAACTCCCTCTAGAAGCCCAGGCCTGGTTCTCTTTGCCACAGAATTAGAAGTTATACCTGGTGCTTACCCAAAGCAGGCTGACATTCTAGGGTCTCCACACTACTGATTTCTCTCTAAGTCTCATTCATTTCCAATATGTGTATGTCTGTGTTCAATGAATTCCCACTAATCTGATGAGTGCTTGCAGGCATAGTTTGGGAAAATGCCATCAAGGGCTAATCTCCAGAGATTTACCTTCAAGGTGGAGAGACAGACAAGACAATGGTGAGCACAGGTATCCCTCAGTTGTCAAGAGTCCGTGTTCCACAGCTTCACTTCTATGAGGAGGCTGTTAGTTCCTGCCTTTTGCTAAGCTAAGGGCAGGAAATCAGAGGATTTTTGCTTTTGCAACGAAAGTGAAAATAACATCCAGGATTAGTTTTGCAGCCGCCGTTCTATCGGGAGGCCCTTCCCCTCCACTACTGTGTGCAAGGTGTGTGTTTATCTTACCGTATCTGCTTTTGCTCTCAAAGAGGGTTTTGGTAGGTCTTCTGAATTATCTGGTATGACTCAGTAGGTTATTTGGGGTGTCTGGGAATGCTCAGAATTTTCCATCTAAATTAGTGGTAGTTGCTTCTTTGCTGTGCACCACTTCGGCTGAGGAAAGGTTTCTCCTTTAAATGCTCCACTTCCAGATCATGGGAGAAGCTTGTATTAGGCACGGAGCCATCCGATCCATTGTAGAGTTGAAAATAAGGCAGGTTAAAAGGTGGCTACTGAAGAAGTGACATTTGGAGCAACAATGTGAATGAAGTGGTTGCAATAGGTAACTACCTAAAACAGAATGCACCAGGCAGAGAGAAAAGCAAGTGCAAAATCCTCAAAACCCTGTAAGCCTGCTAGTGAATCTGGAGCGGAAGGCGATGACTTCTCTTTTTGGGGTGTTAGACCTGCACCTTTTCAATGGCAACGTTATAGGGATGAATTTGCGGTTGTTCTAAGGGCAATAAAGTCAAGCTGACATCATCATTTAGCAGCATCATTAATGTCACCATGAGATTCATTCCCACTGTTTCTTTTTTCTTTTCTGGTTTTTTTTTTTTGCTTTTTAAATAAAGATATATTTATTACTAGAAAATAGATTCATTCAGCAAATTGGAAGGAATATTTTTAAAAAGGAAAAGAAAACTGTACAGGAAAAGAAAAATTAGATACCATCAAATATGCTATATATATAATTAGAATAAAAATGAGAATATAAAGACTTCATAAAATTGACCCTTATTATTTCATACATATTATGAAAACCCACATGTTTCTAATTTTTGTATTTCTTAAGAGAACCTCATATTGATAACTGCTGCCAGTTTAACAAGATGTAGTATACTCAGATGAAACAAAACAGTATTCTCCTTCTTAAAACTTCAAGTTTCTTAAGACTCCAACTTAAAACTTCTTAAAACTTTCCTTAACTATGTCCAGTTATATGTCTAAAGTATTTTCAATAATTGAAATACGGAAAAAAAATGTATTCTGAATTCCTGGTATTTTCAATATCAGAAATATAATTTATGGGTCTAACTTTGTGCATATTAGCAAGTTTTACCCACTGGCTGTCCTTATGGGTTAACTAAAAAGTCCCATTTCTTTGGCCAAGTTTCAAATACGTTATGTACACCGTGCATGTACCTATTGGAGATTTACAACCACGAGCACGTGTAATGCGTTCTAAGATGTTCATGGTCTTCTGCCTATCCACGTTAAACTTATTTTCGTGAAACTCTTTTTTTTCTTCGATGAGGATTTAGCTGGAGGCATTGCTCAGGCGTGCTGCTGCAGAAATTGCTCAGCTGAATCTGTGCATTCTCTCACAGTCCCAGCCATCACCTGGCAGGCTTTCTGGTCGCACAAAGATCCGGAGGGCAGGGCTCACGCTGGCACGCATCTTGCTGCTCTGGAAACCAACTGCTCATCCATGTATCCATCTGAGTTACTTTTGTGAAGCTTCACCCGCAAATCTGCTTTGTGCTTATTGTCTGGTTTTGAATTAGCAAACGATGAATCGATGGAGGATGAGCTGTTCAGGATGAGGAAACAGCATCATTGTCTGATAAGAAGCACATGTACCTGGGAGTGTTCCTTCCCCAGGCATTCTCTACCCAGTCTGTCACTCACAGAATTTTGAAAGGAGTCAGATAATCGCTGGTCTGATAAGAGTTTCTCACCAGATTGAACTGTGATTAAGACAAATGGAGTGTACTCAGCAGTTGAGGTTGTCTGTTTGGTAAATACTGGTGGCATGTTGAGGTAATGGTACCTTAGGTGCCTTCTTCGAAGGGAGCAAAGCCACCTGCAGGCAGAGTCTCTGACATGATTTAGGAGTATGGCATATAGGAAGCTTGGTTGTTTTCAAAGAGTTCAGTCGAACCTCTCTAGGTAGACAGAGATCTAGAGTTATTGACACAAATGCCTTTTTTGGAGGCATGAAACATGCCTTGCAGGAATTACGTTTTCAGCACAGAAACATAGATCATACGGGCAACACGAAGGCACAGCGCTGGCTAAGGCCAGAACAAAGTCTGAGCATGACGGGATTTGGTGTCTTTGATTTACAGAGCAGACCACAAGCAGCGAGATCAAAGATGGAGCGGGCACAAAGGGCGAGCCTTTTGAAAAGGTAAGGAGTTATTTCCCTAAACGTGTAGATACAAGTAAGATGATCCGAGAAAACCGTGACCCAGAATGAGAAACAGTTGAGAGAGAGAGAGAGAAGAGAGAGAGAGGGACTAGAGAGGGAGGGGGAGAGAGAGGGAAGAGAGAGAAGAGAGAGGAGAGAGAGAGATGCTTAGCCGAAAAATGTGGATGCCAGACAAGAGGATTATTCAAAGGTCCCTCCATCAACTCCAACTGGAGAGGAAGGAGTTAATTCTACTCGCCATCTTAAGCAGAACCTCTGAGCTCCCTCCAGACAGTGTGACTAGGCAACCTCACAAACACCTGCTGACCATACAGCCGTGGAGAACGAAAGCTGTCTTGAAGTCAGTTCAGAAAACCTGTCTATAATTGCTAACAGGACTCAGAAGAGTATAACCTAACAATAAAAATATTTAGATTATGTTGCCCATTACAAAAAAAAAAAATGAGTCCAAGGCATATACTCTTTCTGGCAGCAGTTCTGCTAAAATGTTGCCATATGGAGTATACAGATGCAGGTCTCCCCAATTAGATGGGGTGCACGCTGGTTCCTCCGTGCGGTCCAAGGGGGCTCCATTTGGATTTAGACAGATGAAAACTGAAACTGTATTCCTGTGATTTTCAGAAAGCCAAGAAGATGGCGGTGGAGGCAAAGCTAGAGGACGTAAAGAAAGCGCAGCAACGCAGCCTGATGGACTGGAGTTTCACTGAGCACTTTAAACCCAAAGTTCTGCTTCAGGTATTCATGGGCTGGGGTCTGCGGGTGACGGCGGCGTGGGTCCGGGGGTGTGTGTGACTTTAGAGCGGTTCACTTGGAGGTCATGCTCTCAGAGTTCATCCAGATTAACAGTCCCATCGAGTGTGGCGGTAACACGAGCTTATTGCCAGCTTGGACCGTGATGGCCCCAGGAATCTCCAGAAGAGTTGCTAATATACTTTCCAAAATGACAGTTTTAATAAAATCTCTTTTATACTCTATGGCATTGATGTGTGGGGGCAAGGCATTATGGGGAAGAAGCCTCATTTTCTCCCATCTTGCCAGTCCGTTCTACTCAGTTTTCACCAAATCTCAAAGTATTTTCTGAGTTGATTAACAGGTCAATGGGAGCTGTAAAAGCAAAGGTATACCGAGTGCCCGCTGTAGGCCAGGCAAGGATTAATAGGTAGTACTAGTTCCTCTGACCCTTGAAACAATCCTAGGAAGTAGGAACTAGTAAAATTGTAGGAAACAGAAGCATCTTGACTGATGTTACAGATGATAAAAGGTCTATCATGGTCAGTCGACTCCCTTCTGACAAACAACTCTGCCTGTGCCCAACACACACATCCCACAATAACCCCCTACACACAAGCACACATTATACACACACAGGATGCCACACACACATACCACACACATCATGGACACACACATACCTCACCGCACACAAACACCTTATACATATACCACACCACACACAAATGCATACATTATGCACACAGCACATCACACCACACACACACACACTACATGCACCATACCACACACACCACACTCAAACCCACATTATACACAACATGCCACACAAAAATGCACACATTATACATATATCACACATACACACTCACACCACACACACTATGTACACTCTCACAAGCACCACCCATACATTCACACCATCACTCTATACCATCACACACACACACACACACACACACTGCGTACACCCACCTGCGCACACTCATTCTTGCACTCCCACCAGCTCTACTTCTGCTCTTCTCTGACATTAAACTTGGCATCGTGATTTTTGGCTAAGTCATTGTTTGATATTGTTTTAATGATGCCATCTCGCTAACGGCTGAACTATGTGATATTCTGATCAAATTTCCCTTGTTGACACTTTTTGTTTTCCCTGGAGTTCTTATTCTCGTGTTGAAATTGATTCCGTTTTCTAGGCCCTCACCCCCCAGCTCTCTCAAACAGTAAATCTCCTCTCAATACATTCAGGCCTAGCAGGTACTTCATCAACTTTATTGTCTGAGCAATATCTCTGCCATATGCCCTTCAGGTCTGCTGCACAGCTGTGGGCCCGGGCCTCCCCTCGCTCCGTCCTCACCACATTTGCTCCCTCACCTCGCCATCAGCTACTCTTCCTGCAGAACCCCACTCCTCCTTCCCTCTTGGGTTACTCTCTCTTAGAAGGATTGTCTCTTGCACAGTTTCCCAGTGAAGGTATGTGGCAGGGAGATAATTCAGACACTGATATTTGCAAGCATCTTCATTCTGACCTTACAATGAAATGTTTCTAACGAAGTCATGTGACTTAGAACATTTCAGATGGACAGACAGATGACACTACAAGTATCAAAATCTGTGTATGCAGCTGGACATGGTGGCACGCACCTGTAGTCCAAGTTCTGGGAGGCAAGAGGCCTGGAATTGCTTGAGTTCACAGGTTTGAGACTACCCCAGGCAACATAGAGTGACCTAGTCTCAAAAAAAAAAAAAAAAATCTGTGTATGCGCTGTTATGTTCACCAGCAAAGGGTTGTTTTTATTTTTCACCATGTTGTCAACCCCCCAAGCCCCTATATATTTCCCCTTTTTCTAACCAGTAACCACCCTTTCATGCTCCCAGTCTAAGAGTGTTTGTTTGGTTCTGTTTCGTTTTTCATTCATTAATTTTATTTCTTCGTCTTCCACATGTGATTGAAGTCATGTCGTGTTTTCCTGTCTCTGGCTTATTTCCATAAGTATAATATCCCTAGGCCCATACGTGTTGCAAATGGCAGGCTGTCATCTCTTTTATAGCTAACTGGTATTCCATTATGTACCTATATCCATTGGGTGCGTATATACTTGTACACACATATACATCGGTGTATATATGCACATGTATAGATAATGTGTACATATATAGAGATATATAAATGTGTATCTATGCAAATGATTTTGAGGACTAATATATATATAGATATATAAATATGTGTCTATGTAAATAATTTTGAGGACTAAAGCTTTTAATAGCATTTATATACAGCACTTATATAAAGTCAAATGTAATGATAGGGCAGCAATATTCACAAAACCCAAGAGTTAAACACAGCTTAAGTGTCCATGAACAGAAGATTGAATAGAGAAGATATGACATATATATACACATACATACATATACATATATGTGTCATATCTTCTTTGGCTCCATTTTCGCTATTAGAGAGGAATAGCTAATGATGTTGGATTCTGTGCTCCTATTAATAATGGACACTAAATATATAATCAGAAGCGATGTATGAGTTCTCTGTGGTGAGAGAAATTGTCATTTATTTTATTTTGATTTATTAGACTCTGTTGTTGAGTGATTTACTGCTTGGTTTTCTTGGGAGAGACATTAGTGCTGGTACAGTAGGTCTATACTTTTAGTGTATGAGGTTTGCCATTTATATACTCCAGGAAAAAATAAAGTCTAACCTGCAGTCTTAAAACTGTAACTTGCCTGTCAGGGTTTTGGAAGCTGAGTGAAGACAGGAAAGTATGTCAGGTGTCTCCCCCACCTGTGTGGCGATGGGCATTGTACAAGGTGCTGGTGCTTAGCATCTCAGTGCTTGAAAGGTGCCCAGTGGTGTGAGTGTGTTATGTCCTCCAGATAGCCTGTAACTGCACATATGCAGATACACATCCGTGAACAAAATTCAAGAATTTAGCATGAAATAAGCTGGTCTTGGCCAAGCATGGTGGCACATGCCTGTAGGTGGCAGCCTAGGAAGCCACAGCCGGGGTCAGGCATTGCGGTTCGAGTCCTGCCGGGGGTATGTAGCGAGACCTAGTTCCCCAAAAACTAGCTGGGTGTGGTGGTGTGTGCCTGTAATCCCAGCTACCTGGGAAGCTGAGGCTGGGGATTGCTTGAGTGTGTGGTACCACAGGCAAAAACAGCAAGACCTAGTCTCAAAAAAAAAAAAAAAAAAAGAAACAAGTTGGTCTATTTCATTGGCAGTGTGTCTATTGAGTACATATTGAAGTGATACTGAGTTGACTAAAATATATGTTCAGATCGGTGCAAAGACTACACTTGCACACTCCTTTTCATCTTAACTCTGACTACTGATTCCATCCACAAAGGGATGAAATGGGGAGGTTTTGATGGCCCTCACCCCTCAGCACAAACAAGAAAAAGTAAGATTTGCTCACGAGAAATTTTAGGAGTTTCCAGCAGTGGTGGGAACGGCCCTGTACAGATTTCCTGATGAGTTCGGAGCCCAGCAAGGAGAGGGGGGTGGGAGGGGGGACCAGGGCAGCAATCATTCCAACCGTGGAGCCAGGAAACAGATGCAGAGGCCCTTGGCGCAGGTGTGGGGAGGATACAGTGGGACTTCAGTGAGGGCCGGTGCAGACCGGCACATACCTGGATGCGTAGACCCTTGGGTCAGCTGTGGAGAATCTGGTTGGCAGTATCAGGTACTTGAGCACCCCTGCCTTTCCTGTGCTGTGAGACCAGAGACACACCAGTAGCTCACCACACACAACGAACCCTCACCCAACACCCTGAGCATACTCCGTGCTCTGTTCCCTCCCACGTAACCCCACAGGGGAGAGTGTCAGAGAGGAGAGACCCTCCAATCTAGAGCCCAGGAAGCAGAAAACGGAGCTCTCTGGAGGAAGAAGAGGAAAGTCAGTCTAGTGGTCAAAGTAAATTCAGAAACACAAAGGTTTCAGGGCTGTTTAATAGAAGGAAGGCCAAATGTGCACCCAAATGAAGCACATACATTTGGGGGTTGAAGTCTGAGAATAAACACATTTATTTGGGGCTTGAAGTCTTTCAGCAAATGCAAAGAAACCGATAGTGTTTTACACGGAGATATTTCTTCAAAGGCAAACACTACGTTCTCCTTGTATTGATTCCAACCAACAGATGTAAAGTTTAGATACTCATCCAGGGGACTAGATCAGGGAAGCAAGTGTCTTACTTTGGTTATGCTCCCATGTAAGACTGAAAGCAAAAGTAAAACAGCCCTTTCCTGATGTAATATGCAATTCCACACCTTCAGATCCTCTAAACAACGGAGAGCTGAAAGACAACCTACATCCAACTGATAATGAAAATGCAAAGCTCAGCGCTGTCTGATTTACTTTACTACCTACACATTTCCTTGTGCTCGTTGCAGTGAAAAGGAAACAGGACTGCAAGCTGCCCCAGTGCTGGTGGCTGCAATCACAGTGCAACCTGACAGAATGTTCTAGAATGGCCAGGATTAGAAGTCAAGCAGGAACAATATGTATCAGAAAAACATCTGATTTAATTAGCTCATAATACAGCGTGGGGAGTAAGGGGGTCACATGTGGGAGGGTGAGACTGTGATGCTGAGCATGGACTTACTGAGAGAGTCCTGGCACAGGAAGGTGTGAACTCCATGTGCCTGGACAGTCTCTTGCCCTCTCTCAGTGCAAATGACCCCGAAAAAATAGGATTTGGGCATTTGAAATGGGAAAAGTAATCATACCTATTTACTTGGGGTTTCTGACGGTGATAAAAGATGACCTGTGTGAAAGCATGGAAAATGTTAAATACATAACCTTTATTAATCTTGAATTAATTGTGGACTTGAAGATGAAAATTGATTGAGCAAATGCCTCTCTGCTTGGAGTCTAGTATTAAATTTTCCGAGAGTTGCTGCAGTGCTCAAAACACTAGTATTTATGCTTTCATCTTAACCTACAGTGTGACAATAAGGGGAGAAAGAGAAAAGAACAGAGAAATGCACTTATCGGGGACTTTTCTCTTAAAGGAAAAGACACAAAGATGCAACTGTTGTCATTTTCAGGTTCTTCAAGATGCCAATGAACAGTACAAGTGTGTGGATTCTTATTACCATACCCAAGACAACTCTCTGCTGCTTGTTTTTCACAACCCAATGAACACCCAGCGTCTGCATTGCGAGCACTGGAGTACCGCGCTTCACTCCAACGTTGGATTCAGGTAGCCGGCCTCGATAGTTGAGTTAGGTATCATAGTTTAGTTGACTCGCTAGTTAGTTTTTCTCTCCTTTGGGGCTGGACCCAATAAAAACCTTTGTGCAGAACTATAGATTTAACTCCACTCATTGTGCTGTGTCCGGCTGTGTGCCTGACTCTGTGGTGGGTGGTGAAACTGTATCACTGAAAAAGACAGCTATTCCCTTCTCCAAGTAGCATTGTCAAAAGTTTTAGGTCTAGTTCTCTGACCAGGCACGCACCCCAGACTGCAGCAGCAGTCCAGAGTTGTGGCCATTGGATCACCACAGCTTCGTAGCCAATGAACTTCGCTGGCTCAAACAAGCAAGGGGAAAAGATGCCAATTTATTTTGAGGAATAAGTATGAGGAAGTTTATTAAGGGGGAAAAAAAAGAAGCAGAAACAAAGTGGGACTCCCAGCCCCATGGAACCAGGGAGGGACAAGGAAGCCAAAATAAGAGTCATCGTTGCTCAGGCAATATGTACCTTCTTTCCCTACTTTTTCTGAGCCCCGTCAGTCTCTTTGTGATTGGCTGATGTCGCTCTGCTAAGGGTCACTTCTTCTTTCCCAGCCCAGAGGGTTTGTTCTTACTTGACCTTGTCCAGAGATGCCCTGTTAGTCATCCACTTCCTTCAGTCCAAGACTGTCTGGTTAATCCTGTTTTGAATCTGCCCTCCAATCTAGGATGTGTGTGGTTACCTACTTTGGAATTTACTGCCATCGCCTCTACAGTTTACATCCCTGTGTCTAAGGCTCCCTTTTTGTTCATTTGTTCTCCCTCGTACTCAGTGGAAACTAGAAGGCTTGGTATTCCACAGGCTGGTTGGGGGCAATACCACTTGTTTTGGGGAAAACTCAAAAAGAGGGCAACTGAGTGACATCAACTCAGCAGCCATGTCCCAGCAAGCCCACTTCTAGGAAATCCGTATCTTGTTTTGTTTTGTTTTTCTTCTGGTGTCTTGGTTGTTTTTTGCTTACTTAAAGCTTTACTCCCTTCTCATTAGTAATGAAGGTATTGGGCGATTTTTCCATCTGGTATATTTTTTCCATCTGGTATATTCAGTAGTCACAATTTTGTGTAGCAGGTGCGGGATGTGGAAAGATGGGAAAAATGAAATAATCGGAAAACAAGGGTCATGTCTGTCCACAAACAGGAAACAGACATTTTAGAATCATGAAATGAATTTTTTTTAGATAAAAGCACACTAGTTACACCAAGCTAATATCTTGAAGTACTAATCGGTTTTCCTTTGTTTTGTTTTTTATTGCCAGTTATTATACTTTCAATTTCTTTCCTGGTCTTACTAGATGACCAAGACTTTCAAAATATTCATGTAATTTTGAAAGGGCATCCTTGTCTTGCTCCAGGATTTAAATATTCAATTGTTATATATGTGTTTGGGCTTTTTTTGGTGGTTGTTGTTACTGTCGTACTTAGGTAGATAACTCCTTTTCAGTACAAAATGACTTCTCCTGTCACTAGTTTACTATAAGCCCTTAGTCATAAGTGGTTGCTAAATAGTATCAAATGATCTATTTATTTTTTTAAAACATCATTATAACATTATTATATATCATTATACAATGTTATAACATTATAGGCATACATGCATATACATATACCACATACATGCATATGCATACTTGTGTGCATGCATACATGCCTGTGCGTGTACACATATGTGTATGTATTTGACCACACATATATATGATCGTGTATGCTTGTGTGTACACATGTGTTTGTGTATGTACATGCATGAAATCATGCGTGCATATATGAATTTCTTTAATGCCTCATTACACATCAATACAAAGGGTTCTGTTTTTTGTTTGGAATACAGACTCATCGAAAGGTTCTGAACAGAAAAGAGACTTGATCTCACTTAAGAATGAAAAGAATGTCCCTAGTTGCTGGGTTTAGAATAGACTCCAGGAGGTGAGGGTAGGAATAGGAAGAAGAGCTGGGAGGCTGTTGCAGCAATTGTAGCAAGAGGTGATTGTGGCTCAAACCAGGACGGAGCAGCAAAGAAAGTGAGAAATTATCACCTTTCAATATAGTTAAATATATTTGAAAATGCTTTAAAAATATTTTTTCTGACAGTTGAGGAAGGTGAGAAAATAAGCATAGTTGAGAATGCAATGAATACAGTGTATTTCTCCACTGGAGAGTGTAAACTAGTCATCAGCTGGTATTGCCAGGGTAGCTTAGATAGAAGATCACGAGTCATTTGGGGACATCTTCAGCTTGAGATGCCTTTTCTCTTCCAAATTAAAATGTTCCATAATTCACAGTCTATTGTTTTTAGTTTATTTCTTTGAAAAGCACCAAGCATTAAAGAAAATAGTGAAGCGATCTTAGAACAGAATTCAACTACTTTTACTTTTTCAAACCTTTAGACAGTGATCATAATTTGACAGTGATCTTTATTGTCACATCTCAGTATTTCAACTCCCTCTGGACACTCATATGTTAGACGTGTACATAATACTTAGTTTCAAGAATAATTATGGAGGTGGCCAGGCTGCTGGGGCCAGGAACTCCACAATTGAAAGCGACGCCAAGAATCCGAAGGATGTAAGAATGCTGGTCAGCTTCTCACCATGGAAAAGAGATTTTGCATAAATCTCAGTCTGAAAACAGAGCTCCATCTGAGCTCTGCCAGTATCCAAGTTGTGAGGTAAAAAGGAAGCCAAGTCTTTGTCCTTGAGAAATGGGAATGACAGTGTGTGTGCCTGTTGATAAAGTTTCAGGTGGTATATAGCCAGGACCCCCAGCCTCTTCCTTCCCATGCACACAATAACCCTGCATCGACATTGGGCCAGTGGCCTTTGAAAAAGAATGGAGGAATGAAGATTCAGTTCATTCTTCAAAAGCTCATTTGCACAGTCAGAATCTTAAGTATTTAACCTTTGCTAATATTAAATCAATTGTCATCTGATCTTATTGGCTTTTTTTTTTTTGAAGGAATTATTTGGAACTTGTTGCAGAGTCCATTCAAGATTGGGTCATAAAAGAAGAAGCAATTTATCAGGAGGCTAGAATGATTGATGAAATCAGCAGAACCAAGCCTGAGTTGGAACTGAAACCTTCTGCTAGTGCCAAAATCTCTTCTCCTAGTAAAAATGTTTTTGCTAAAAAATCGAAAAGTAGGTAACTAGTTGAAAGTATATATCAGATCTAAAGATGTTCTGTGTCTTCATTTAATCAAGCCTGTGACTGTTTCAGGAAGAAAACGTTGCCCACAAAATTGTTGTGGTTCTTCACTCTCTCTCTAAAAAAAAACAACAGAATAGCTGCATTCCAATTGTTAATGACATAATACTTGAATGGGGCCATGGGAAGAGTGAGTCTTATGTTGACCCCACTTCCTGCCAGATCTAGAAGATTCTATCTCCTCTACAAATGAAATAAGATGTTAGATCAGTGCCAGAGTTTTCACCTGGCAGGATCGATAGGTCCATCTATCTAAGGTTTGCTGATGACATGTGAGGGAATGTTGGAGTCAGCACATCCCCATTAGCAGCCTCATAAGATTCTAATCATGAGATTAAAACAGGACCTTCCCTTGAAGAACCATCTGAAGAGTTCTGAGCCTAACTGGGGTTGTCAAGGGAAGAAGGGGACATTTGCAGGCCGGTGATTTGGGTCAGTCCATCTTTTTTTTGTTGTTGCTATGAATGGCTACCCATGGCTTTCATGCTGCTAGGGGAAGAGACGGAGACACCCTCCCTTAGTGAAGAAGTGAGACAGTGAGGTGATTCATTTGGCTTCACAACAGAGAGGGACTAATTAATCCTATTGTTTCTGATAGCCAAAGCTGAAAGTGAGTTCTCATTGTGAAGCAAAATGATATAATTTCTGAAGTTTTTGCAATCTCTGTCAGTTAACAAAGGGATTTGTACCTGGTCTGACTCGAAAATTAAACTCAGAATACTAGGTTGATGGCAGCTCACTCACCATCCTGCCAGGGACGCAGCAAGAAAGAATTCAGCAGGTGATGCCCTATACTAAAAAGGGGTGGAAGCTCCACCTCACAATTCTTGCCTATTAACAAGAAAATCTGTGGGTTGACCACCTTTTCCATATTGTGGTGCTGAACAGAACCAAAAATGTAATAACTATCTAGATAAATCCAGGAAACATCAGTTGGCGATGGGAATACACCCGGTAGGTGTTGCATTTATTGTGGGGAGCCATGGGTGGGAAAAAGAAGAATGGATGGAAAAGGTTGAGAAAGTTCAAGACAGAGTTGTAAACCGGGACTCAGTGAACATGTGGTGATCCATTTATTAGCGGTTCCAAGCCCCCCCCCCCTAAAATACCCTGGTCAAGGAATGGTTACAGTGGGGTAGTCGGGGAGGTAAAACCAAGATCCTGTGGTAGGATGGGGTAGGAAGATGGGGCATTCATTATCTCGCAGAAAAACACCTGTGGGAGTAAACACCTTTATCTTTCAGGGAAAAGTCTCTCCGGTGGGTCAATCCTAACAGGTTAGGGAGCTGCCATTACAGATTAGAAGACTTGCCAGGAACTATCTCTAGTGTACCGGAGATGAGCGAGGATAGAGGTGTTCCTTTATCTCAGGCATCTCTCTTATCCATTTATGGCACCCCGCAACTTAGAGTGCAAGGCCTCTGGAATCAGGGAAGCTGTGTCATCTAAGCAGGACCACTGCAATGGCAAGAGGAGAGCTTCCATCTAGAAGGAAGCATTAGCTGTGTTTGGTATAGTTTTAAAGGATTGAATGGTTATCTAAGGGAAAGTTCTAGTAGGAGAGACTCCAGTTGAATAGAAGCATCAAAGTCTGAGCACGCTAAGGTAGGACCCCTGCCTCCGCTGACAGTCACATCCTCGTTGCCGAAGAAGCTCTGTTCCACTTCAAATGTCCACTCTGGAGGTGGCAGAGGAGTCCAGAGGTGAATGAATGAATGGGGAGTTGGATCTAATGGCCTTTGAGACCCCCCCCACAAGCCCCAAAACATTTGGTCCTTTTATAAAACTTTGCTTTAGCAATCCAAATGCCCCAAATAGACGAATGGTACAGAAAACTGTGGTATATGTTCACAATGGAATAGTATACATCAATCAAAAAAGACAAACTTCTGTTATCTGCCGCAACATGGGTAGAGCTAGAAGGGATCATGTTAGCAGAACTAAACCAAAAAGAGAAATGCTGAATGCTCTCACTTATTTGAGGGACAAAGGGAAAAAAAAAAACAGAGACAAGAAAAATTTAAAACTAACTCTCAGCAAAATTGAGGCATAGAACATGAGAGGGGGAAGGGAGAAATTGGGGGTGCAAGGGGCATAAAAGACTAAGACGATGGTTCATGGGTGTTAAGGTGGTGGGAGAACCCCAGGGTCAATAGCATTGTAAAATATAACAAAGACTATAATTTTTTAAATGGCAAAAATAAAAAATAAAATTTTGCTTTAGGGTGTTACTAAGATACTGCTCTTTCTCTAGGTATAAGTAGCAAAGCAGTCTCTAAAGCAGATATACCAGACCAAGAAAAAGAAAAGGACAAAGAAAAAGACAAGATGCCTTTCATTCTTGAAGGTTCTCTCAAGGTAATCTGATGAAGGACAAGGGGATAGGGGTATCCCAAACTCAGGATTGTGTTATGACAGAGAGTGAATCCTGCAACACTTGTTCAAAATGTGTTGACAGGCATGGAAAGAAGAACAAGAGCAGTTAGCAGAAGAGGAGCGACTGAGGGAAGAAAGAAAAGCGGAGAAGAAGAGTAAGGAGGCTGGGAAGAGGAAAGGCAAGGAGAAGGCAGAGAGAGAAGAGAGCAAGCTTTTCAAGAAGAAATTGAGTGTCAAGGACAAAATGAAAGACGAGCAAGTAAAGACCCCAGAAATCATAGAGGAACCCCAGCTGGAGCCAGAACCTGAGAAAGTTTACCCGGTAAAACCAACTTTCTCAACGGCCTCCTTGGGTGACTCTTAGTGGACTTAGGAAAAACACAGGTTCTGTGGGAAGCTCCCCCCATCTTCCTATGGCCAGGAGTCCCGATTTCTAGACTAGAAGAGCCCAGATGTGTGTCTCATGTTGTGGTGTCACACCTTCTCTGTAGTCAGTCACCAAAACAGGTGACTTGAGCCAGTTTTCCTTGAGTGTCATGAAGCAAAATTTCTAAGAGCGGGAAGGAGAGAAACATAGCACAGACATATTCACTGCTATCTGTCCATCCAGAAGTGGCTGTGGGAAATGGAGTGGACACACCTTGGCTTTCTCTCTGTCACTAAGGAGTGAATTGGCTAAGTCCCTCATAGTGGCCGCGGGCCACTATGGTTTCTGCTCATCTTCTTTTGTCAGAAGAATAGCCTTTGTCAGCCTCTCTCAGTTTGACTTCCAAGGCAAAATCTAATGAAAGAATGGAACAACCCCTCTCCTAGCTAAAACTGAGTCAGGGCTCCACCTTTGCCAAGAATCACCTGAAATGCTATTAGCAACACTTAGCAAAGAGTTTCTTTCCTTGGTGACCGCCCCAAGTGTGAAGGGTCAGCACACCTCACTCTGTCCATTCAGTTTTAAACCGAAAACTAACAGCCAGTGAAAGAGAAATTGGTCTCTTCTCACACTTCCTAAGCAGTAGTACAACGATTCAGTTTGGATCAAGTCCTGAAGATGCTCCAGAGAACAGGGTTTTAGGCGAACAGACCCCTTTATTTCTGCCTGTTGTGGTAACACCAGGGCCTATGCTAGAGGTAAATAGGGCCACCAGACCTAATATGGCTGCCAGAAGGTAAAATGGCTTCCAGCCGCTTGCTCTGCAAGGTGGTCAACAGATCATTCAGCAGAAATTACTCTTAGGGCGACGTCGATCTCCTCACACCAATGACTTGATTGGTGTTGATTGGCAGATACTTTTCTATCCTAGTTTCGTGGATACAATATGGGAGATGTTCCCATCCAAATCTCAGGGGAAAACTGCTACCTGTATCCTTCGGATGGAGGGAAGATTGAAGTGGAAAAGACAGCATTTAAAAAAGGTACCTTTTGAAAGCAGCTGATGACTGGATTGAAAGGTGTTGAGCTACATTCAGTCCTTCTGGGGTCTGTTCCCCTCCTGAGTGATGGGCGAGGGCATGGATGTACCCACAGTGATTCATGTACACGAGTCACACATGCATGTTCAGTGTTTGCCAACCCCACACTCTTCTTCTGTAGCTGGCTCTGCAGAACATAGCCCAAGAGAGGTTGTTCTAGCCAAGCAGGTAGCTGGGGCACATGAATGTGGACAATCCCGTTCTTAAAATACTTCTATGCAACTGGAAGATAGTACTACTGAACTCAGGTGCACAGGGGGGCAGAAACTGCCAACCAACAAGCCACAAGGAGAAAAAAATACCTTTCAAAATGTGGCTTCTGTTGGTCACGCTCCCTTAGGTCCATCCACCCATGTGTAGCAGTTGCCAGACAAATGGAGTTTAACAAGGAATTTTACTAACAAAGGAATTCAGGGAAAATGAAAAGTCCTCAATGCCACAAGCAGCCAGTTATTTCACCCCAAGTACCGTTTAGTTTGAGAGTTCCAAACACATGTCCAAGATGGCGCCCCCTCCAAGCCTGCAGGCACCCTGCAATGTCCAGTCCTTCTCCGACGTCTTCTCTTAACTTCTCTCTCCTGTGTTCTGAGCTGCTCCGCTTCTCCAAGGCTCTTCAAACGTCTTCCACAGTTGCTGATGCACAAATCAGCTTCCCAAATCCCTGGCCATCTCCAGTTACCAGCTCACTATGCCACCTTGCTGTGGTGCCACACTCTCCACATTGGCTACTTTTCTGCCAGCCTCCATGGCTCCTTGTTACCACCAACTCTCTTCCAAGGGTTTTCTTTTTTTTTTTTTTGAGACTAGGTCTTGCTATTTTTGCCCATGGAACTGCAGGCTCACATTGCCCAGGATACCATGGACTCAAGCAATCCCCAGCCTCAGCTTCCCAGGTAGCTAGGATTACAGGCATGCGCCACCACACCCAGCTATTTTTGGGGACTAGGTCTCACTGTGTTGTCCCAAGTGGGACTCGAACCGTGATCCCTAGCCCCAGCCGCTTCATAGACTGAAGCTTACAGGCATGAGCCACCGTGCCCAGCTTCTTCCAAGGGTTTTCCCCTGGCAGGCCATGTGGGCCCGTTCCCTCAGTCCACCATTCTTGTCTCCCTCCTTTTCCTTTCCTCGCTCCTTCCTTTTATCTCCACCTTTTCTTCCCACCTTTCATTTTCTCTTGTGCACGGTCCTTCTCTCAGACTCCACCCACAAAGGTACTCTGGTGCCAACATAACTTTTAACTGCATCACTCACAAACCTGTATCACTACTAGGAATCACAAAAAGCAGGTCTTGACTAATACACATTACGACATGCTTGCTATCACAGAAACTCATGCTATGAGTTTAATCGTTTGAGATCTGGAGCACAGAGTGTGGGGCCTGTTATTATTTTAACCACATAGAAACTGCCTCTGTGTGCAGAGATGTCTCTCAATGGGGTGGGGCCTGGCAAATGCGTGAGGAGGACCTGGGCGATGAGTAGTAAGGAGGTCTGGGAAACGCCAGAAAGAAATGTTTAGCTGTTCCCCTCATGGAGCCCAGGTCCAGACTCCAGAGAAACCCAGTGGCATCAGCAAGGGTAGGGATGATTGAGACTCACTCTGGTGTTTCTGTGGCGTCTCATCAAGGCGTTTAATAGGGCATTGCCTTTCACCCATGTTGCACCTGGTGGTTTGTTCCAGGCCCAACGTTTATCAAAGTGAAAGTGAATAAGGACAAGCACAACTTTTTAATTCATCTGAAAGACCCTAAGGAAATCGTGAAAAAGGAAGACAAAGAAGAAGAATATTCTTCAGAGGAAGAATATTCTTCAGAGACAGAAGAGAGAGATGAGCCAGATCCTGAAACAAGTAAGCAGCCGAGTTTCTGTGGCCAGGGTGTTGAATACGTAGCCCTAGGTGACTTTCCCAATCCCCCACCCTCTCATCCCCATCCCCCCATGTCCCTCACCCCCACCTCCTCTAGCCCCCCACTACCCACTCCCTATCCTCCACCCCCAACTCCTCACCCCGGATGGAAACATGGCTCCCCTGACCCTCAGCAGGTAGAACTTCCCAATCACACTATCTTGGGATTCTAGGCTGACATTCTCAGGGAGTCAGTTTATTTTCCTTAGGAATTCATTGTTTGCTCTCCCCCATCTCTTTCTGCCTTGTCATATCTGCCTTTTGCATCAAGTTACCACCCTCATCTCCCATCTTGTTGTAACTACCTTCTGTTTAAATGCTCTTAGTTTGGAGAAATTTTTTTGTGTTTGTTTCCCAAGAAATTCATTTGGATGCCAAAAGTGACTCCCCCCCACTGCCTCCCTTCCACCCAACCACTGAATAGTTTGGGGGTTCATCTTTTTAGATTCCTCTGTGTGTGTATGATGTTTTAAAAGAACCCGTGTGTTTTTTTAAAAAAAAACCTTCCATTTTTCTGAGCACAATTCTTTTTTTTTCTCCAAAAAATACACCTCTCTCTGTTGACCAGATTCCTTTAGATGGTTGATTTCAAAGTGTTTTTCCATAGATCATCACTGTCATTCGAATTGCATAAAACAAAGCAAGGAAGTTCATTTCCTGCACCCTGGTCAACACTAAGCATCACCTTTTTTGTTCCAATCAACATTTGAATTTCCCTTTCTAGAAATTATCACTGCGTAGGTCAGAATCTCTTAAATGAATATTGCCTCTGATAGTAGGATAATGGAGGAAATGGTAAAATGGAAATGAAACTACAAACCAGAAAAATGCATGTCTTCATGTATACTTTAAGAATGTTTGTTTAACATATTTTGCTTTAAAATTATGTTTCACTAAAGAATTTTAAAATGTTTTTTTAATACAAGGAATTTTAAATTTTACTGCCATGTCATAAACCAAAGTTACCTCAGTAAAAACACAATACAATTAAGAAAATATAATGTAGACAATTTTCAAGG
This sequence comes from Uropsilus gracilis, assembly GCA_004024945.1. Classification (NCBI taxonomy): domain Eukaryota; kingdom Metazoa; phylum Chordata; class Mammalia; order Eulipotyphla; family Talpidae; genus Uropsilus; species Uropsilus gracilis. The sequence goes on from PVHY01013375.1 coordinate 24,966, forward strand.
TGAGGCAGAGATTTAAGGATTTTTTTTTTTTTTTTTGAGACTAGGTCTTTCCAATTTTGCCTGTGGAACTGCAGGCTCATGTTGCCCGGGGTACCATAGACTCAAGCAATCCCCAACCTCAGCTTCCCAGGTAACTGGGATTGCAGGCACGTGCCACCACACCTAGCTATATTTTTGGGACTAGGTCTCGCTACGTGCCCCCGGCGGGACTTGAACCGTGATCCCTGACCCCGGCTGCTGCTTCCTAGGCTGCTGCTTACAGTCATGTACCGCCATGCCCAACCCTAATGATGTACTTTAAAGTGTGGGAAAATTGAAGCTGAATGGGTAGTTTTCATTTTTTTAATTTTGTAGACTACCAGATGAATATTGTACATCTGGCTATGTCATCAGCCAGCTGACTTCCTGTTTTCATTTCAACCTAAGACTTAGAACAAGAGTCTCATGTTCTCATCTTTGTAATTCCACCTTCCAACTGTCCCAAGTACAGGACAGACTCTAAATCAATTATTTCTAAGTTGATTGTGATCGATGAGCTAAAAATTCCAGTCACAGCCTTTGTACTGGGTTTTGATAAGATTCCTTCTTAATAAAAGGGAGATGTCCTTGATTGCATTTTGTCTTTTAGAACAACCAGTTGCAAAGGATACAGCTGTCAGCAAGTTTGGATCTTTCTCTGCCACCTTGGAAAATGGAATCTGCCTCTCTATAAGTTACTATGGGTCGAGTGGAATGGCGCCAGGTATGCAGGACAGTCGGAAGGATGAATGTCTCAAGGTCAAGGTCTTTACCTTTTCTCATCCTGCTCACTAATTGATAGACATGTTTTGATCGTCTCCCCTCCCCATTTCATGAACCACAAAATATATATACATGCATATATATGTGTATATATACATGCATGTATATGTGTATATACATGTGTATATATACATGCATGTATATGTGTATATCCATGTACATGTGTATTCATGGATAATCACCCATCCATAGCCATCCATAGCAGACCTTTGACATTTGAAACCGCATTGATTTTATATATATATATTATATATATAATCTTACCAATCATCACATATACTTATAAAATCACATGTATGTACATATGTCTATTCAAATTTTCTTAGTTAACCAGATCATGAAAATAAGCCACCTTGTATGTTTGAGATACAAATCTTACTTAACATACCTATCACATGGGCCTTCTGAATGTACCTGATTTTCTCATTTTCTGCTCCCAGAGGAAAAAGACCCTCATCTGGAAGCGATGTTGACTATCCCATCAGTACATGTCCCCACCGTGGTTCCTGTTATAGTGACTGTCCCTCAAGGCAAAGGGAAAGTCAAAGCAAAAGGCAAAGAAAAACCCAAAGATTCTATTAAAGAAGAAGAGCCACCAAAAGAAGAAGAGAAAAGGGTAAGTGGACCATGATCCTCACAGTGGATCACCACACTCTGTTTCTGCCTCAAAGTGACTTTTTGAAAATAGTTAGGTCAGCGGTGCTATCACAGCATGTAGACTTTACTGTGGGATCCCATAAGAAAAGATCTGCACCCAGGAGTTGGGTCCCCGGGCCAGGAGACATACTGTCAACAAAACTCACCTCGATGGTCACTCTAAGCTCAGAATGGCTAATTTCATCTACTTGCCACCCTGTTCACAGGTGTTCTTTGCTTTGCGTTGGTCAATTCCTACCATTCCTATGATAACTACTTTATTGGAATAAATAATTTTTGGAAAAGGAGCATCTGTAAATAAATAGTAGAAACACTGTGATAGAACTGGATTTAGATTTTGAAGTGCTAGAAATTCGACAAGGGGAAGGGGCAACTCACTTCTGGTGCACGAGTTATCTACCCTCTATCTATAACTCCCCACCGCATGCATATGCACACAGACACACAGAAACACTTACCAAAACCCAAAGATGCCCCAGGACTCCCCCCTCCCAGTACTCCCAGATGCCTCCTGGTGGCCCCCTACACACACACCTCAGTGACTCTGAGTCTAAGCATTTTCTTAATTGAAGAATACAGATCAACAGAGGTTCTAAAGGAAGGAGAAGGAAGCTACTGATCAAATGTTGGCATCCTAACTAGCCAGTGACACAGCTGGTACGATGCCCAGTACTCAGGGCAGCAGGACTCCTGGAGTCTGAATGTCACATAGCCTGGGCAAAGCCTTGGCAAAGCCATCTGACAAGAGCCATCTTTACCTGCTACTCCACCCTTGTTAAGTAAACATGTTTCGATGTTGAGCACTGATGATTCGTTGAAAAACAGTTTGTCCAAAGGCATTTTGGCAGCAAATCCGTCAGTTCACCCAACACTCATTTTAACCGATGTTAATAGAAAAGTAGGGATGATTGATGGTTTTCCATGGCACATTTATGTCTTAAAGCATGATTCATGAGATTTTCCTTCTAACTTTGCTTTGTGTTTTTAATTGATCTTCAGCAGTTATTCCTGTCTGATGTGTTAGGAATGCAGGAAAGACAGGATAGCCTGCATCAACAATAGAACTTGAGTTAGAATATGATAAAGAGCCAGCAGTGGAGATCAGTTGTAATGATTTTAGTGACTAACGTAAGGTAACTAGCTGAGAAGATGGAAATGATTTTCATTTGGGAATGGGGAAGGCAACTGAATAACTCTTCTTCTGGAGTATACACAGACAAGCCAGGTACTCAAGCACTTGACATGTAATTATTTAGGATGTCTTACATAGACACACCCTACCCCCCTTTAACGGAGAGTGGTTTTTTTTATTGTCTCTTATTTTGCTGTGGAATCAAAGCCTGCTACCATAGAAAAATAAGACCATGCTCTAAAAGCGTGATGTCTCTAACTGCAAACTGTAGAGCTAACGCACAGGTCATGGGATGTTTTCCTGTTCTTACACTTTCACATGTGAGTAGAAGAATCTTTCAAGGTGAGCTGAAGGCCCAGTTTCTCCGTGATTCTTTCCCAGAGACTGTCGTTAGCTCTGATACCTCCCTTTTCTGAGGAAAGACATGCCAACTTTTGGTACCATTCTTTAAGTGATCTACCTGTCTGTGTGCCCATTATACAAGTAGCCCATATATTTCACAAATACAGACCCCTGAAAACTAGCCGTCTCCAAAGGTCCACCGGTGGTGGGAAAGCCACACTCTAAGCACTTAAGGCACTAAGTACGAAGCACTTTAGGCAAGATAAATCAACCACTCACTTAGAAAATGGAAAGTAATGATTCACCTATCAACTATTTGCAGGAAGAAGTAGAACCAGAACCTGCTATAGAAGAGCCTGCATATGTTCCCACCTTCCAAAGCTTAAATGTGTCTTGCCCAAATGGGCTCGTCGTGACCTTCCTTGGGCAAGACCCTACAGGTGAGTGCTAGTTCAGGTGGGCCAGGGGAGCAGGGACACTGAGTCTTACAGAAAGCAGTTAGTTTGCCATGTGTTTTTCCTTACCAGTTAAACATGCCTGTGGCTGACAATGAGCAATAGGCTAGTAATGATGATAACAGTCTTTTTTGAATACTTAACTGTAGGCCAAGAATGATCAGAATACTTCCTATACGAAATAACAAAATACACATACTCATCGACTCTTAGCTCCAGTTTATAATGAAGTGAAGCTTCAGAAGTTTCAGTGACTTGCTCAGGGTGATTTAGCTCCTTAGTTGAGCTGACGTAGCAGAGATACAATGATGTTCACGGTTTAGTGATGGCAGCATTGGTGCTCTTAACAACTCCGGTGGGATCCTTAACCCACTGACTCTACAAGGAGTTGTTTGAATGGAACTCTGCTGGTTTGATCAAAACAAAAGCAGATGGTGGTAAGTACAGGGGAATCAGCAGGAGAAAACCAGTTTTCTTCCCAGAAATCAGCATAGAACTTGTATAATCTGTTGTTTCTGTTGATTCTTAACCAATTTAGATGAAGAAAGAAGTACAAGTAGGATTTCTGTAGTTAACCTGATGAGACATCCTTGCTGGTGTTCGAATTGAGTATCACTTAAATGGAAGCCAGTTCTTACAGTAGAAATGGGAGGAGCAACGAAGTTAGCACAGAACTGGGACTTGAGTTCTCACTTGCTGCATGGTCCTTCCATTTACTTATCATCTCTGTGCTTTCATCTGACAACTGTTGTGTCAGTGGGTCCTAGTAATTAAATCCCAGTAATTAAATATCCTGTTCTCTGATGTACACCGTATTGGAAAAATACATCAAGGAAAAAGAGAGTATGCCTACTGAAAAATAATTCACTGTTGTATTTACTGGCAGCTGAATGAAAAGAAACTAGACACTGTAGTTCATCTATTTGGCTGCAATTTTGCTTTCCATTCAGTTTTCTGAATTGTTAGAACTAGACCATGGACCTTGGTTCTAGTTCAAGGTGAAAGTATTCCACAATAGAAGCCATGTGTGCTACCAAGACTTAAGGCCAGTATGGGTCTTCCAAAATCAGAGATGCAATGAGCACCAGGATAGGTTCCCTTAGTGTAACTTGCTTAAAGTTTAAGGATGTATTTCTGTATTTACTTGTCTGCTTGATCCTGTTTTCAAGCCCCGGCTTGGTGCCATTTCAGTTATCTTCTCCATCCAATCTGATATTTTCTTCCTAATATCAGAGTAGACATAATGATGGTTATGGTGTATAACTCTTCCTGGAACACATAATCTCTTTGTGTTTTTTTTTTTTCATAATCACATAATATGAATATCCTAATTTGCATGTAATTGCAACACAAAGATGAAAGTTGAAATATCTTCATCAAGGTCTGCTTGGACATAGGGTGAACTGGGCATGTGGTATAAAAAAAGAACCTGGATGAGTTATTTCTTGGGTGACCTTGTGTAAATCATAACCCATCTCCACTTGAATTTCGTCATTTATAAAATAACAGCTAAAAATAACTTGTACTCATTTTTTAAATCTAGAAAATATCATATAGGTAGTAAGTGAAAAAAAGCTTTCAAGTCTGGGACACATTCCAATATGAGATTTTTTATTATGGTTTTTGACGGTGGTAGCAGTGGTGGTGCTTAACAGCGTAACACAGCACTCTGGTTCAGATCCCAGTTCTGCCATTTAATGGCTGTGTGACCTTGGGGAAGTTCCAGTCGCTCCAAGCTCCCATTTCTTCATCTGAAAATTCTGTCAGATAGGAGTGTCTCCCATAAACAGCGACTGAGGTAGACTGATAAAAATACATAACAAAGCCTTTAATTCATACAAATGTCTCAATAAGGCCAGTATTTTGTTGCTGTTATTGCTTCTATGACTTGAGAAGGAAGTCATGACAAGCTCTCATTCCAAACTATTTTCCCATCAGTGCAGACAGGTCCAACCCCTGTGGAAAACAGTGTGGAGGTTTCTCAAAATATAAAAAATGGATCTACAATCCACACTGAGGTATCTACCCAAATAATACAAAACACTAATCCAAAGGGATACATGTTCTCCTGTGTTCACTGTGGCACTATTTATGATAATCAAGCTGTAGAAACAACAAAAATGCCTAAATGCTGGCAACAAGGTAGATAAATTCTATGGGATATTACTCAGCAATTTAAAAAGTAAATTCTAGCCACTTGCAATTACACAGATGGAACTGGATGAGATGATGCAAGTAAAATAATTCAGAAGAAAAATGACAAAAACTAAAGAGTGTCACTAATATGTGGACCATGGAGAAACAAAGGCTCAGATAAAAACAAACTAGTAATCATTCCTAGAAATCTGACTATAAAATGGAGGCTACCAGAAGGGGTAAATATAGGAAGTGGTGAAAACTTAGAGGGAAGGGAGTGTGCTGAACTGTGGAGCTGGGGAAGAGTGTGGTGATAAGGCTGAGAAGAGAGATCCTATCTTCTAAACCACAGTGTTGTAAAACAGTGTTACTTCAGATGGAGGATGGATGGATGGATATATGGATGGGTGCATGAATGGATGGATGGATGATAGATTATAGATGATAGATAATGAAAAACAATTCATAAAAAAATTCATATAAATTTTACATGAAAAAAAGTATTTTCCTATCAGCCTGATAGAGTCCTTGAAATGCCATAATGCTGTGTTGATTAACTACCTTATAAATTAAGAAGAGGAAATTATTCACTTAGCAAAAGCTGAGTTACTACTCTGTACCAGATATGGCCAGTAGTAGCATTTTCTTTTGCAGCAACTTGCTAGGTGATTTCTTCCTTGATAGATGACTGAAAGCAGAGCCTAGAGAAATCTGAATGTGGTTAGAGGGGAGGGCATGATGTTAATGCTGAAAGATGAAGATTGATAGAAGGGCCAGCCTGGAGTGAGTGATTTCCCTGGGGGTGGGGCTGTAGGAGACCTTGTGTGTCTGGGATGAGACTTTACCTAAAGGAGAGGGGAAAGTATCAACAGGGAGGATAAAGGGAAAGCGAAGGCAACTTCGCCTCCTAAGTCTGCTCTAAGATGGCCTGTGTGTAACTGGGGAGGATGACTACAGAGGAGGCAACCATCTTGTTCTTGAAGAGGGCTTGGGCATGGCAGTGGAGAACCTGCCCTCAGGGCCATGTGGTTACTTGGAATCTGCCTTGTTCTCCAGATGCAGACAAAGAATGGAAATTGTAGGGGGCTCTGGTCCCCAGTACTGGTGGTGCTGTATTAAAATAGCTATTGTTCATTGATGGGTGAAGACTTGGAGAAGGCAAGTTAAGCCTTCTAGTGAGAAAAGAGGATTAAAGGATTAGGGAGGAGATGGAGAAAAACACATAGAAAGGAAAGAGGAGAGAATGGAGAAGGAAGGTGCAGGGAGGAGCAGCAGAGAGACTGAAGGCTTCAGAGCTGCCACTGCCATGTGGGGCAACAGGGCAGGGAAGGAATCCGAGCTGTGGGCTTCCATTCCCAGCCTGGGCTGGTGAGGAGCCTGGGGAAGCGTGTTGGAGAAACTTGTGACCTGTGTGATCTGTCCTGGAAATGTGGTGCTTGAAAACTTGGTTTAATTTTGAAACTGCGAAGTTTTGAAGTCTTCTGGAGAACTGAGGAGTTTGCTGTGTTGCCATTTCCAACGTGAGATGTCTGAAGTGCTTGCTGTGTTGCTATATAGAGAGTTTTGTTTTTGTGTTTTTTGGTTTTGTTTTTGGTTTTGTTTTATTTAGACTAGGTCTTGCTATTTTTGCCCATGGAACCGCAGGCTCACATTGCCCGGGGTACCACAGACTCAAGCAATCCCCAACCTCAGCTTCCCAGGTAGCTGGGTAGTCTGGAATTACAGACATGCACCACCTCGCCCAGCTATATTTTGGGACTAGGGCTCGCTATGTTGTCCTGAGCAAGATTTGAACTGTGATCCCTAGCCCCAGCCGCTTCATGGGCTGAAGCTTACAGGCACGTGCCACTGTGCCCAGCTGTATCAAGTGAGTTTTGCTGATGTTGGGCCACTTTGGAGTTGGAGCTGAAAGAATACCAAAGCTGTGTCTTTTGGAGAAGGATTGACCACTCCATCTTGTGGCGATGCCATCTTGGCTTCTTCTGGCTTGGAGTGAGTGAAGCTGTGTCTTTGGAGAAGGTGTGGTGATGCCATCTTAACTCCTTCATCCGGCTTAAGGTGGGGTGGCCGCCACTTTGTGGATGCACATGGCTGCTGCAGCCATGTGCTCTTTAGACTAGAGACTGAACCATGTGGTAAGGTTACTAAAGGGGTTCCCTTGCACCCCTCAGTGACTCTTGTCTGATTTGTCTTTTAATAAGTAAATTTGTTTCTGCCTCCCTCTTAAAGTTTATGTGGTCTTGCTACTGCATGCGTGGGCTGAGAGGAACCTGGTGTGTGACTGGCTTTAAAAGGCCAGCTGCTCCCCTTTGTAAGTTTGGTTAAGCACCCCCTTTTTGCCTGTTTTCCCAATTTCAGAAACACCCAATTTCAGAAACAATAAGGGAGGAAGGAGAAACTAGTGAGGGGAATGTCAAACAGCACCAGCCAAACAGCACCCCCAGGTCACAGGAAAGCTTGCTTTTATGTTTAAGATCCGGGCACTGTGGCTGAGGAGCCCATGTGGAACATCATGATCCGGCAGAGCTACCCCCAGAAGGTGAGACACTATGAGTTCTACAGGACAGTGATGCCACCCATCGAGCAGGAAGTGTCCAGGGTCATCACCAGCCAAGGCACGGTGGTCAAGTACATGCTGGACGGATCCACACAGGTAAAGGAACATGGTGGAGAGGCGACGCTTCCCTGCTGTGAGGTAGAATAAGGAACCGGCTGTGGGGGAGAGGAACAGCATGGGTGGTGTGACACTGCAAAGGACAAGTGTACAGTGAGAGGCAGACACACGGGATACAGATGTTATAGGGGGGAGGGGGTGACCCCTTTTCATTTCAGTCAACGTGGGTTCTTCCACCTGTGGGCAAACAGTTGCCCAGAGATGAAGCTTTTGTGGTTAGGGTGAGCAACAGGGGTTTGTTCACAAATAGAAGACAAACTAAGAGAGTCTAATATAGTCCACACCCTCACAAGTGTCCTGAACGAACAGAAAGGAGCCCCGCTTCTGCTCCTCGGGGAGCTGCGTGGGTTTTACCTCAGTCTTAGTAGGGTTCAGTCTGACCTCAGTCACTGTAGCCAGTATGGAGTGAGTTCCAAAACCAACAGGAGTTTCAACTTGGCCTCTCTCTCTCTCTCTCTCTCTCTCTCTCTGTGTGTGTGTGTGTGTGTGTATGTGTCTCTCACTCATTCTCTCCAGATAGTCAGAGTAGCTCAGCACTCTGTGATGAACTTCTCTTCTCCACCTTCATCCAGTTCCCTGAATATTCAAAGACTAGAAAGCTGGGAGCCCCAAAATGTACAATGGCTCCCAACTCCTGCTCTAGATCCTGACGCCCAATCAGCTCTCCTCTTGGCTAAGCTCTAGAGCCTCCTCTCAATTCTCCACACCAAATTCTCTTCTCCAAATCCTCCTCTCTTCAGTCCCTGCACCTTTCTCTTTTATCCCCTTTCCCTTGCTTCCCTTCCCATCATGAATCCTGATGATGGGATTATCAGCCTCACTCTAGCTTGGTTCAGTGATGATCCCCTCCCAGGCCTTGGAACACCTGCACAAGGAGTTAATTAGCCTAACGGAGATGACCAGGCCTACTTAAGATTTGCAGTATCAAGGTAAAAGAAGGATAACCTTCTGTCTGGCTTCAGGTCTTTCTGTCAGACACAGATAACGGTGATGCTTATGTTTTACCAACAAATAGCACAGCCCATATTGGGGTCCCGCCCTACTTGTGATGCAAGAATGTAGACTGAACACTGCTCATCTCCTCTCCTAAGGCAAAATGGGTCCTCAATGGGCCCCAAGGTTGGGAATGTTCTCGAAAATGCAGTGTAGGTGGATCTTCCTGATGCAGAACAAAAGCAAAGCTTAAAACGTATAGAAGGAAATAAACCTTGCAACCTCATTAAAAACTGAAACCAGAGTTCAAATGTAGATGTTTCAGGGATGGAGCCTAAAGCTGCCATCTCCAGAATCAGCATGCCTGACCATCCTCCTGCTCATGGAGCAGAAACACCTATCACCAGGCCCTCTACCAACTACCAACTCCAAGTGGAAGGGATTCCCAGTGAGGAATCTGACCAAGAATGCAAGAGTTAATTGCCTGGGAGAAAAACCAACCCCGTAGAAGAAAAGTATTCAATACATTACATTGTATATATTCAATACATTGTGTGTGTTCAATACATTGAATTCATTGTCTTAGGGAAATAGTACCCAAAATCAGACAAGATAGCTAATCAAACAGAAAGCCTTGAGAATGAGTGAAAGTTATATAGGTAAAGATTTGAGAGGTTCACTGTTGATAAAATAACAGAAAAGATGCTACAGAAAAAAATCAGTACTTCTTACATATGTAAAGTAACTCTTGAAAAGGGGGGAGGGGGCTTATGAGGGAGAGAAAGGTAAAGAACCCTGGAAAGAGGATCTGTAGAACAGGATTTCCAGAAGAGGCAAATGGTGAGAATGAAGGGGGAAATGAAGATGCCAAACAATAGAGGACATTTTCCCGGAACCTCAGATAATACTTCTGATAAAACTGGATACCAGGTGCCAATCAGAATGGATACTAATTACTCCTTAAAGCCCATTAGACTGCATTTTAGGACTGCAGAGATGGGCGATCCCAAAAGCTCCTAGAAGGTAACTGGTTACTTTCAAAGGAGTAAGATCCAAATGGACTCTGGGCTTTTGGTGGGCAGACTGACCGTGGTTCTTGTGCTCACTGGCAGCTTATCATTTCTGATACTAGGTAGATGAACCTGCAGTGGGGCGTGATGACCAGGTAAAGCGTGACAACCTGAGGTCTGCTGAAGCTCAGTGACCTGAGAAACATAGCCCACGGGTCTAGATAAACAACCCAGGATGGATTGACTTGATTTACTGGTCTGCAGCCCACGCTCTTCTTCAGTCTTCCTCATTCTCTCTTTGGCACATCGGGCCATGTCCCAGCACCCATGATAGTCCCCCTGGAACACACCAGGACATGTAAAGTGTATATAAGCACTTAACTCCCTAGTAGTGATATTGGGTGAGAAAACAAGCACAACAGGGTGCTTAACCAAACCTACAAAGGGGAGCAGCTGGCCCTTTAAAGCCAGCCACACACCAGGTTCTTCCCAGCCCGCGCATGCAGTAGCAAGACCACATAAACTTTAAGAGGGAGGCAAAAACAGATTTACTTTTTAAAAGACAAATTAGACAAGAGTCTAATTTGTACCTCTCAAATTAGGGGTACAATTTGAGGGGTACAAGGGAACCCCTTTGGTAATCTTACCACACAGTCCAGTCTCTAGTCCAGAGTGCACATGGCTTTAGCAGCCATGTGTGTCCACAAAATGGTGGCTGCTCCACCTTAAGTTGGATGAAGAAGTTAAGATGGCGCCATCTCTCCTTCTTCAAAGACATAGCTACGCTCACTTCAAACCAAAAGAAGCCAAGATGGTTTCGTCGATCCTTCTCCAAAAGCAGGAGATTCGAATCCAAAGAGGAAAACCAGGGTGGTGTCCTCAATTCTTCTCCAAAAGGCACAGCTCCGGCATCCCATCAGCTCCAGTTCCACAGTGGCCCTGGCATAAGCAAAACACTCAATACAGCAACACAGCAAGCACTTCAGACGTCTCACATTGAAAACAGCAACACAGCAAACTCTCTTCTGTTCTCCAGAAGACATCCAAGCTTCATAGTTTCAAAGTTAAACCAAGTTTTCAAGCACCACATTTCCAAGACAGCTCACACAGGGCACAAGTGTCTCCAACATGCTTCCCCGGGCTCCTCACCTGCCCGGGCTAGGGATGGAAGCCCAGAGCTTGGCTTCCTTCCCTGCCCGGCTGCCCTACATGGCAGCGGCAGCTCTGAGATCTCCCAGCCTCCCTGCTGCTCCTCTCTGTACCTTTCTTCCCCCTTCTCTGTTCTCTTCTGTCTCTTTCCATCTTTTTCTCTGTCCCCTCCCTAATCCTTTAATCCTCTTTTCTCACGAGAAGGCTTAACTTCCCTTCTCCAAGTCTCCACCCACCAATGAACAACTGCTATTTTAAAGCATCACCACCAGTACTGGGGACCATAGACCCCTAACAGGTAGGGACGCTCAGCCTTGGGGTAGTGATCTGTAGAGCCAGTACCGGAATTAATACTCTTGCCAGCCCTGGGGGTCCTTGTCCCCTGAGTGGCTGCCTGCAGTGGTACCTACCTAGGTACCAGTAATGCCTACAGAGACCATACCAAACCTAGCAGGCAGATATTAACAGACACTAGCCTTTTGGGATACAGCTTTAGAAGGAATCATTAGGTAGTCATAGAGTGGCTGGGTTCTGGATTGCGGATGGTAAGGATGACATGTGGGACCAAAGCAAGACCCAGGTCAGTTCCATGAGAGACATGACATGAAAACAAAGTAGAAGTCAAATGGGAAACCAGAAGTAATGTCATCGTGCTGGTCACTAAGTCATTGTCACCAAGCTCCTAACCCACCTGTCTGTGGCACATGCCGGTGAGTTTGCAGGCAGGTTTCTCTGGGCTAACCCTGGCCCATGCCATGAGAGGCATGAGCCAGACATCCTTGATTCCTGGGCACTGAAGGTTCACTTCCCCCGCAGATCCTGTTTGCAGATGGCACCGTGAGCAGCAGTCCAGACTCAGGGCCCGTGTTCCCGCCACCTCCTGTGATCCCAGCTAGTCCTCACAGTGCAGACATGGTGGACACGTCCTCTCAGCAGAAGTCAGAAACGGCCCCCTCCGAGACGGTCATCACAAAGAAAGGTGAGGATGGGAGCCGCTCAGTCAATTGTGGATTCCACAGTGTCTTAGAGTACCTAATAAAGGTTCCACACCATCCCGTAGGGGCTCAGGGACGCAGCCTCTTGATTCATTTGTAGGCACATGTGTATGTGCGTGTACACGACCTGCAACCAGAATCAGACAGTTTCTGACTGTCCCATGAAGGATGCTTTTGTCTTAGTAAGAGATGCTGGACATCTGCCAGATGCTGCCCCTCAGGCACTGTGTCCCCCTTCACATGACATCCAAGGCCCAGGCTGTGGGCTTTCTGGTCGACCTCTCTTGTGAATCTCTTGACATCCTCAGAGTCTCAAGGCCACGTCAACCCCAGGCGTGAGGTCCTCAATCAGGACAGAAGGGAAACAGGCTTAACACAGAGCATTCCAGGTTCTTTAATAAAGAAGAAAATAGTTCCCCATTTGACACTACCCCCTCCCCATGTCAACTAACCCTGACCGGAGACCAAGACTGGGGAAACACGGAACGGATTTTTTTTTTTTTTTGATTTCTGGATTTTGTATAGTACATGATTGCATAATTTTGTTGATCCCCATGGGAATACCCCACCGTACCACACCCCCTCTGGTCTCTGCCTCCTTTCTTTTTGGTGTTTGTCCATGTTTAGCCCTTAAGTCATTTTTGCCTTCATAGGCCAATCCGAGCACCTTTGGCTTGTATCCATGCTTCTTGTTTCTTGGTGGCTGTTCTTTCTGTTGTTTTCTGCCTCATCTTGTTGCTCCTTCCCATTATGTTTCAGGTCTTTGGCTTTGGGGACCTGACTCCCAGCCTGATGTTTTGGTAGAGCCGCTCTTCAATGGGGGCAGCCATCAGCTGATGGTAGGTCTCCTAGTCTCCTCCTTTGGAGCTTTGCTGTGGGGCTACTGCCATTCTGCAGGCGTCCTCCTCTGGCAAAGGGGGTGTGCAGTTCTTTATTGACAGCATCTCTGTGCCGGGTTTTTGGTCACAGCTCCCCAGTGGCGTAGTAGGCATAGTTCTTTCATGTTTGTTCTCACAGTTCAGTGCTCTGTGATCTTGCCTGGCTCTTTTTGAGTCCTTGCTGAGAGACGTGTGTTTTTAGGGTCTTTCTTGCTGTTCCTTGTCTCTTCTGGTTCCGTGAAGTTCTTCTCGATGTATTTATTGCTGGTGTGGGTTCCTTGGAGTGGAGGCAAAGTGAGAGGCGACTCTGGCATCCCCTCCCCTCCCCCCCCCCACACTGCACCCTGTTTCTTGGCAGACCTCAGGTGTGCAGTGCCTGCATGCTGGCCAGCCCAGGCAAGCCCCAGAACCGACCCCCGGCCACGCCCCACCCCCACCACATAGGGGGACAAAAGCCAGTCGTGTGACAGGTGCAGTGGCGGCCACAGAAGGTGTAGGCTGCCAGAGACCTGAGCGGGGCCAGCGTGAAGCAAAGACAACCTCTCCGGACTGAACCCTATGGCTCCATCCCACCCACCCTCCAGAGGTGGATGGAGCTGCAGAGGGCACGCATTAAGTCACCCACGTAGTGCCCGCGCCGGAGCTGATATTCTTGACGCAGTAGGGAGGAGGGAGGAGGGTCACCATTGATAAGTGGTCCGTAGTGTCAGCCACAATCAAACTGCAAGCTGGCTCTTGCAGTTTGCAAGACGGGCCGGTTTACAGCCCACCACAGCATGAAAATATCTGTGTCCTCATGCCCTGACCAGTGCTGGGTGTTATCATTATTTTCCTCTTAATCAACTTGATAGGAAATTAATGCACTTTATTACTATATGAACTTACATCATTTGATCACCGGTGAGAATAAATATTTAAAGGACATTTATAGTATTTCTTCTCTTCATGAGCTTACTGCAGTCATGTCTCTCCTTGCCTCTTCTTGGGGTGTTCACCATTCCCATGTGAATTTGTAAGAGGTCTTTATGTCTAAGAGGTGCTTGTCCATTCACCAGGCCTAGTTCTGAATAGTTTGGCATTTAAATCAGTTAGCTCTCTCCACTTTGGGAGGCATTGCTGAACCACCCTGATTCACAAAGGAGGAACTCGGAGATGCTAACCCACTTCCTTCAGATGGGAGAGCTGGAACTTGAGGATCAGCACCAAAACCCTAGATTCCAGGCTCACCTATATTAATAGATGTCTCAATTCCTTGTCAGTCTTTCAGGATGTGAGATCCAGGTTTGACCGGGTTGGTCAGTTTGGTACATCTCATCCCAGCGCCCAGTAACTTTTTACAGGAGTAAGTTGAGTTCAAACTTACATGAAATGGGATTTCACCTTCGCACACTAGAATGTTCTGCTTCTGGAAGTGATTGGAAGCATCCTCTCAGCTTTCTGAGCTTCCTGAATCAAGGGCGCCCCCTTTCGTTGCTACAGGAGGATTGGATGTCAGGGTGCTGCCTCAATAGCCTCCTCTGTTGTTGGGCGAGGTACCCAGATTTCTTCACGATGATGCAGTCACTTAAAAAAAGAAAGAAAAAAAAAAAGAGAATCCCTTTTTGGTCATTTAGCTTTGCTGCACAAAAAATGAACTAGAAATACAATCTTCCTATGTACTGTCTCTCTTCCGAGCGCGCATTTTCCCCTATTTTTAACGTCTTCAAAGGCTAGTGCTTGGGTTGTCATTGTTGAGTCATAGCTGATGCTTGATTAATAACTCAGGTTCATCACACTTATGTCAAAATCCACCCTTTGTGGTTTTCAGGGCTCCACGTTCTGATCAATTACAGTGTCGTGAATCCATGACGAAGTCATACAGAATCTCACCACTCTGAAAATCCCTTGAGCTTTCTTATCAGTCACCTCTCCCCCACCACCCTGAATCACCCCCATCTAAGACACCTGACAATCCCTGATCTTCTGTCTCTGTAGAGTTGTCAGCATGTTAAAAGCCTTTTGGGAATGACTTCCTGCACTCTGTAATATGCACCAGGTCTCATCCATAACTCCTCATGACTTGACAGCTCATTTCTTTTAATCACAGGATTATAGTCCATTGTTTGGCTGGGCCACAGTTAGTATCTTGGTGAGTGTCACCTTCTAAGGGACATGTTTGTTTCTTCCAGCTTGGGGAAACTGACTGAAACTGTGGGGTTTTGTGTGAGCGTCAGATTTTGACTCATGTAGATGCCTGGGAGCAAGATCCCATAGAATGTCCATGTTCAGCTTTATCAGACACTGCTAGGCCATCTTCTGTAGTCACAGCACCATTTTGCATGCCCCCCTGCGATGTGTGTTGGCCATCTTCTCCTGGTTACTGGCCATTCTGACTACTCCAGACAGACAGGTACTTCAGTCCTTTGTTGTCTTGTTTTTGTTGAGTTGTACGTGTACTCATATCTTCTGGATACAACTTCATGATCAGGAAACGATTTGTGAATCACTTTCTACCATTCTGTGATTTTCTGTCCCCCATCTTGAGAGTGTCTTTTGAAGGTATAGATATTGATAAAATCCAGTGTAATCTGTCCTTAGTTGCTTTTACTTTTGATATCATGTATAAGGAAGCTCTTCACAATCCACAGTAATAGTGGCTCAAAATTTGCCAAACCGTATTCTTATTCTGATAGGTTTTTTTTAAATCTCCCATCTCAGTTTATTCAGTAGATTTGTTTAAGTTTTTTAAAAGGGCAAAATATTTGAATCAGTGTTGTTCTCCTTGTTTACTTAATCCTTATTTCTGAAATAATAGTATCTTTTTTTTTTTATAGAGCTGTTAGATTTTCCTTTCTGTATTTTGAGGCTGTGACTCTAGATGCTTACAAACATATTTTATTATATCTTTGTGGTGAATTTAGCTTTTTATCAGTATGTAATGCTAATTATTCTAGGATTCCTTTTTTGCTCTAATTTCCATTTCGAGTATATTATTGTACCTTCATCAGGTAGACTTAGTACTTTCCCAATGTAACTCTTTCTGTACTTTCTTTTTACTTCCTGTGCTTTATATTTAAATGTGTCTCCTGTTCAATTTGACAATTTCTGTCTTTTAACTGGAGGTTTTTGTCTATTGTACCACAGACATTTTTCTGGAAATATCTTTAGGTTGTCCTCATTCTTGAAAGATGATTCACTGATGAAAAAATTCTATACTGACAGGGACTTTTCTCTCTGTACATTGACAAACATCAGTCATACTGTGTGGCTTCGAAGACACAGGCATACTGCGTGGCTTTGACTGTGCTTAAATGTTTTTTATAATTTGATTATGATTTATTTTTTTAATTCATTTTATTGATTTGTCACAATTGTGCATTAATTGATCCCTTCTCCTCCCTCGATATCCCCCTCTATATCCCCCTTCCTCCTCCCTCCATATCCCCCTTCAGTCACTCC
>PVHY01013376.1:0-41558 GCA_004024945.1 Uropsilus gracilis
CAAGCTATAGTAATAGTAAAAGCTACCATGTTGGATAATTTTAAGAAATAAGTGAAATTATTCATATAAAGCACTTAACCAATCACTAAAACATAGTAAATATTCCATAAATATTTGACATCATTATTAGCATAAATTTTTCTATTACTATTAATAGAGAATACTGCACAGGGCATAACAATTACAGCAAAAAAATTAATTGGTTGCAGCCACTGGCACCAAGTGATTATTGTGTAGAAATGAGGCACTGGAGTCTTGATAACTAGTCACATATCCATTTCTTTATAATAAAATGTCATGCATATTAATAGTGTCTTTATTCTGACCTCCAACAACCTGTGTTTTAAGGAGTTGGAAGGTTTTAAGGGACAAAAGGCAACTTCTGCATAAGCAAAATAATGAAGTGTTTAAATATCCCTTCTTTTACTGAGGAATGCAAACAACATGTGTTTCCCAAAAGACCAAGACCAGAGATGAAGACACATATTTTCTCCTGTCTATTTCTTCATCTTCATTCCCTTCTCTCTGGGTCTATCTTCCTTGGTCAACTCTGTGTCACTATCATCACATAATGTGTCACTATCATCACATAATGATAGTGAGTCCTTCAGTGGACAGAACCCTGTCCACTCTTCTCATTGACTTTGCATATATTCCAATTCCAGGTTTCCAGAGGAAAGACTGAGCAGCATAGCCACCTCACTGGTTTGTCTCCCTGATGGAATTCCTAATTAGTTCAACCAGTTCTGGCATACGTCGTCAGAACTTACAGTATCAGCTAGGCAGAGGGCCCACTCTTCTGTGAGAAGATTAAGTTTCAGATATTCCTTAGTAGGATGAACTGCCATACACTTCCATGATTCAATTTAGACACACCTGAAAAGCTCTTTAAGTCATCATAAAAGGAATGATGTTTAGGCAGAAAATAAGGGATGCTACTCTGACAAGCTGGGAAGATTCTCAACATAATTCATTAATGTTGATTATTTACAGCATGTCCATTTCAGAGTCTAGGGAGATTTTTTCCAGACAAATTATGATGTTTTTCCACCTAAGAAACAGAATTTGCATGTGGTCTTACTGACAGTTCTATAGCAGAGATGCTCCACCCAACTTCTTCCCTGGGTATTTTAGGGTGATTTTTAGAGCTCGGTATTTGACTATGTCTTGATTATACTATCTGACATCACTGTGAATCAGTGGGGAATGTTGGCCTAATAGCATTTGACTAGAGGGTGGTCACAAGGGAGATTTGTGATATAAATATCTAGGGGCATTGCTATTAACAGCATTCATTCAGCAGTACAGAAAGAAATGTACTATAACTCTCCTTCCAGAGCATACATATTGAAGAAAAGCATTCTGCTCAAACTCATTAGCGTGACTTTATTTTGCTTATGCAAATATAACTTGAAGGAATGATGGTAAATGCTGATTTTAAAGGGTCATCAAAGGTTTAGAAAATAATTTAAGATGCAGAGTTTTTCCAAAATGGTTTCCCAAGATAGTGGGTTAAATGTGGCCACAATTGTAGTCTGAGAAGAGTGTCTGTTAAGAGTGGTAGCATGAGCCATGAGCTAGTTGGCAGACCACCTGTATTCAAGTATTGGCTCTGACACTTCCCAGTTGCAGGACCTTGAGAAACATAACATACCTATTTAACTCTTTGTTCTATGTTGTATGAAGTAGAGCAAAGCCTTCATCCTGGATTAATGTATGAAAGCTAATAAGTTAACAGCTATAAAAGAATGGCCATCCAAGTTTATATAAATAAGATCAATTTTAGAGCCATCATCTTATTTAACATTGGAACAAAGGATCTGAGAAGGTCAGGCGATTTGGAAAATATTACATAATTAGTTGGTGTAATCTCACTGGATGATTCACAGTTCATATCTCTCAAGTAGAAGTCGACAAAGTGCTACCTTCAAGAACCTAACAACATGTCAACAAACTGAATATTCCTTGTAGAGCAAATTGTTCTTAAGGGGTCAGACCAGTCTCAAATCTTACTGATTATCAGCTGAGTTAAAAGCAGGCATGTTAGAACATGTTTTCTCACTCAATAATATTTTCACAATATTCTTTTATATTAATTCATGGGAATTCTATGAGCTAAAGTATTTAAAAAGTTAAGTGCAGTGTCTGAAGTAGAGTAAGTGTTAAATAAACATTAGTTATGATGGAGATGCTGAAAAAGTGGAGATTTGAAAGAGAATAAAGATGAACTATTTTTCATTACTTCAAAGTTAGGTGAACAAATCACACTAATAATTTTATTTTTCTGGAGAGCGAGGGGAAGGTGAGGTTGCCACATCACTCCAAGTTGAGTGTGATGATATAAAGATAGCATAAAAATGCTGCAGCATTCCTTATATCCTTCAGCAGAAGTGAACCCAGAGGTCAGAAAATAGACTGGTTCTCTGCAGAAACATACATCTTCCTACAGATTTACACCACAACTCTTTACCTGCCTTTTGTATTTGACTTTGATCTCTACAAAATTACACTTGTTGCAATGTTTCACAAATAGATAGATCATGCAACAATCACAATAGATCTCTCCTATTCTCTAACCATTCCCAATACTTTGTTGAATATAAACTTGATTTAGATAATTCCTCAATCTGGAACAACTTCACAAGGTTTTTCTGCCTATCAAAACATTGGTTGAACTGAAAGTTTGGTACAAATATAAATCCATCATGAAAATCTGCCCTAATCAATGGAAAGGATTCTTTGCCTTACATTACTATCCATAGCATTCCTTTAGTTAATTTCTCACTCCCATACCTGTCATTCTGAAGACAGAACTGATATGCCTGTATTACATGAAATGTTGAGTATGAGGCCTTGTGTCTAATTAATGCTAGTTATTGGTTAAACTCAACCAAAAACTGTTTTGAGCTCTTCAAAGAAGGGTGAATTTTAGACACACGAAGTGATTTGGTTTTGTCCAATCTTCAGATGTTGCCACATGGGAGAAAAAGCTTCAAAATAACTGCCCAAAAGAATTTTGTTATTAAGTTAACTTATTACTTATTGTACACATATTGTCTATTAGTTGCCATCTAAGTTACATGTATAACATCTCTCAGATATTAACGCTCACAAAAATTTGTTAAGGTAGTTTCTATCCCAACCCTATACTATAGATAGTAAACTGAGATCTGGAGAGAATGAGTGATTTATCTGAGATCTCATAGCTAGTGTGTCATGAGTTCTGCATTTATGCCCAGAATTCACATCTGACCATTATTAATTCTCCTTCAGATCCAAAACTGCCCTCACCCCACTTCAAGTGTTTAAGGGGGGCTTCAGGACTAAGGACAGCACCAGCACCGAGGTTTCCTTTCCTTCCTCTGGCGTTCAGACATACCTGACTTGCAATCTAAACTCTGTTCCATTGCCCCATCTATGTGCAATAACAAACAAAAGTCAGCCAGAAACTGCATGGACCCACCTTAGGGCAGCTTAGCTGGGTGAGCAAGAGCAAAAACAATAAGAATGGTGTGCTATGGTGAGATTTCCCTGCTATTTTGCCCTCTCAGTTGAACAGTAAGGCAGGCTGCAGGGATAGTAAAACAGTTTCCAATGCCCATTTTCTCTCTCTCTCTCTCTCTCTCTCTCTCTCTCTCTCTCTCTCTCTCTCTCTGTAATGTAGCCAGAGACTTAAATACGATTGAGTTAATCTTTGAAGAAAACAGAAAATACTGTAACAATAAAGGCCGTAACATGGTTACAAATGAGAGCTACAGCTCCCTTCTGCATTCTAAATTCTGAGGATAATTCTGCAGAGCTTCATTACCAGAGTATAATTGTGTTATAGAACTCTAAATCACCCTGCTACACTTAACTGGCAATAACATTAAGATAGCGCAGATATTCATTTTAATTAAAACATAGCCTCAAACTATTTCTCTGCTATAAGAGACAAAACTTTCACTCCCCCCCCCCCAATAGAAACTTTCAGTTGTTAGCACATCTATGGCAGGCAGTAGATAAGGGATTTAAAAACAATTAGAAAACCCCACCTTTAAAACCAAAAGCAGCTAAAATTTTGCTAAGGATGAATACCAGAAAAACTGGTTTGTTTTTTAATCTTTCCCACTGATGTGTGTGAGGCACTGATAGCAGTTGTTTTAGAGATGGTGGGACTCCCAAATAATCAGTTCAAGAATCATAAAAATAGGAGTTGAAATGGAGTAGTCCAGACAGTAGCAAAAACCTTGGTAGCCCAGCAGTCTGCAAGAGTCTCTCACTGCCTGTGGCACAAACATTCATTCATTTAACAAGTATTTACTGAACATCTATTTTTTGCTGTGCACTGGGAGTGCACATATATAGAGAATGTGGCTCTTTTCCTCAAACATATGTCAATCTAGTGATGAAAATTGACCTGTAATAAGAAATTGCATTACCCAATAGTCTATAGAAGATATGGTTCAATATTCCTGTCTTTGCTCAGGATAGGCTATTAGGGTTGCATTTTGAAATGCATGCAGAAAATTTTCCAGAAAGAAAAGTGAATCAAAAGACTAGGAAAATAATGTATTAAAGAAAACATTTATATGAAATAATACAGGTGATTGAGAGTAATTGGTTCATTATGGTTACTCTGGAATACATAAAGCATTAATGGGAAATGAGGCTGTTGAGACCCAAAACAGGAAGAGTCTTAAAAGGACTTTTCAAGTAGTTTGGGTTTCAGTCTCTCTGTGATGAAGAGGTATTGAAGAATTTAATCAGGGGAGCAACAAGGACAGATAAGCATTGAGAACAATAACTATTGAGGGTTTAGAGCAGATTTCATAGCTTGGTATTCAATGATTCAAATTACCTCTCCATTAACATAGAAATATTAATAAAATAGCAATGATGGTTAGATCAGTAACATGGCTTAACAATTCTCAAATGGTCTCCATTTTGCAGATTTGGAAACTCAGGCACAGATATGCCCAACAAGATCATCTAGAAAAGAACTGGGGTTCAAACTCAGTTATCTATGATTATGATTCCAAATTCCTGTTCAGAATCATAATCACTCAACACATTTTTCAGTGCCAGTTATAAACAATCATCTACTCAGCATTCTGTCTCTACAGATTGTTATCTGAATAATATCCAGGAATTTGTCATTAATCTAGCCCAGAACCACTCAACTCCCTACATCTGTCCTCACTCTTCTCTCTGTACTTGCCATGCTTCATGACAAGTAGTCTCAGAGTAGTCTCTAACTGTCCCAGTATGTTAACATTTGCTGTAATTGGTCATTTCTAATGGATGTATTTGCTGTAATTGGTCATTTCTATTGGATGTCATTCTCTATTCTGGGTTTGAGGGTTACTGGAATGTATAGAATAGAAGGGTCTCATAGAATGGAGTTTAATTTCTAGATCAAATAGCAAAGAGTTTCAGAACTGATATGGAGTCCAGGCAGCTTTACTCTACAGCCAAAATGTTCATTATGAAAGCTACTGGCCACATGGCTATTGAGAGTTTGGTATATAGGTAGTTTGACTGAAATGGGCTCCACATGTACAATTACATGAGATTTTGAAGACAGTACAAAAATATGTACAATACCTGACTGCATCTGTGTATACTTATTATATGTTAAAATAATGTTTAGTATACAATAGTGGGCTAAATAAAATGTGTAAAGAAAATTAAATTTCCCATTTTTTGTAAGTACTGGTAAATTTAAAACTGTAGGTGGTTTGGCCATAGTTCAATAGAACAATACTGGTCCTTAACAAAGAAGTAAAGAAGATAATTGAAGACAAAGATGAGAATTCTG
Source organism: Uropsilus gracilis (assembly GCA_004024945.1). Classification (NCBI taxonomy): domain Eukaryota; kingdom Metazoa; phylum Chordata; class Mammalia; order Eulipotyphla; family Talpidae; genus Uropsilus; species Uropsilus gracilis. Next base: position 5,801 of record PVHY01013376.1, read on the forward strand.
GTATTAATAATGCAGAGATGTAATAGAATAGACCAATGTGTGTATGGGGATGGACCTACCCTTACATGTCATAGGCAGGAATGTCTGTCTTGAAAATGAGATTGTTGAGAAGAATAATAGTGATGCAATGGGCTGGAGGGTATTCAGAGAGTCCACTGCTTGGTCCACTAACTTCACCATTACAATCTATTTATACTTTTTTGTTCATAACTTTTTTTGTTGAGATATCATTAGCTTACAACACAGTATGTGATTCGGAGGTATAGGATCACCAAGCTTCTCTTCAGATGACACCCATCACCAAGGCTCCCAGATTTCCCCACCACAGTCCACAGGAGCCCTCGCCTCACCATGTTTCCCCCCCTCCTTATCCTGTACCCTCAAGTTCACAGTCATTGTTCTAGGGTTTGTTATTGTATAACTCTTCCTTCTTACTTAACAAGGATGGCTGAATATAAAGTACATGACTTTTTAGAAAATCACTCTGAATTTTTTATCTGAGCTATGCAAGTCCTAATGTCGGCCATTCACTTAGCACCTGTGGACCTCTTTAGCAATAATATTAAAATGGAAAGTGAAGTTTCCCTAATTTATGGCAACATTTATGTGAGACAGAGCTGGCCTAACACCTATCAAAATGAAAGCATTTAAACTTTACTTTACCTTCCTTTCACTTGCAATTTGATTCTGAATTCACCGAAGACAAAGTGTCTATCCCCTATGTCTTCAAAGTCCTCCAGAGACCACCATAGACCCTTGGCCACTGTAGATGTGTAATAAAGCGACAAGTCAGCATCCCATATTAGGAAGCCAATATAAACGGAACAAGTATATTCACAAGAACAGAAACTTCTAGGATATTTTTGATCCAACCTTCATAAATTGAACATTGTCCCCAATAACGTTGTTATAAGATTTTTTTACATCTTTAATTACAATTCTGAGATGCTTGTCCAATCATCCCCTTTAGTTACACTTGCAAAGCTTTTAATAGTTTCCAAAGTGCTTCCCTATCCATTCGATCTTCACAAATGTACTGCAAAGTGAGAAGATCAGGAATCATTAGGAAATTGAAGCAAGACATATAGCAGCACATACAAATCTGAACTACTAATAAGTGGCAGGACTTACTCTGAGTCTGGGTTCAGGGTATTTTTTGACACATGATGTTGATCCCTCTAAGTGAGAGCTTGTTATTAAGATATTTCATTTTGAAACTGTTTTCATAATTTTCCTGTCACTTTGACTATGTGCCCATGTTAGCTTTCCTATGTCTGGGTGTTTTCTTCTAGGCATCTATTTGTAATATAGCACTCAAAAAAAATGTGTTAATGATGGGAAACATTTGTCCAAGCCCCAGGCAGTTCAGGGTTTAAATTTTTTTTTAATTCCTTCTTGATTGCTTCGCTAAATCCAAGTTCTAAAATGCTGATAGGGTTTGAAACTCTGCAACTTACAAGAAAGATACTTGCCATCGTCCCAGAGCTTGACTACAAATACTCTGAGATGAGAATAGACAAGGTTACAATGCCTCCAGGCTTCCAACTAGAGATTTCAAATATTTCTAATTTCTTCAATTTAGCTTCATTTAAATTTTACAGAGAGGTAATTGCACTGAATTAATATAGTTACAATTATGCTGAAATCAATCCATTAACATCTTGAAAATTCTTATTAATCTGGCAGCAATGTTATGGATAAAAACAGAAATACATCCTCTATTTGGAGTGTAGATTAATATAATAAGAATGCTAGAGTTAATTTCCCCAGGATATGAATTCTTTGAGACAAGAGACTATGACTTATATTTCTGTTTTCTTGTTGTAAAGTTCTGCTTTTAGTACATGAAGATGATATTTGCATGCAAAAGTACCTGGAACCACTTGTACTCATTTCCATTTCATCAAAGAGACCCTGATGAAAAGTCCAAATCACACAACCTTTTCTGCATTTACTTGTCTGCCTTTTAATATCTCCCTACTTCCTCGCCATAAATATACTTGAGACAAGGAATGTGCTGCCTCTCATTTTTCAACTGCAATTCCTAGCACCATTTTTGGAATTCAGTAAATATGCCCAATAAACTGCTGATATTTTGATAGCAACCACAATATAACAGCGGTGGTGATCTTACTAAACCACCAATGACCGTGACTGTGTTTTTAATATATTTGATGGCTTGAAGCATAGAACACACTGGGAATATATTTTGAAACTATCCAAGGTACAATATAAACATTGTTTCTTTAAACATTAAAGGTGCCATTTATACCTGCTACACCTATACCTGATAACTATTGAGCATTAACACTCATTCACCTAATAGTTACTTAGAAAGTACTGACTTTCTGTCTGGTAGTATTTATTAGTGATTTAAACAGACTTAGACCCTAACATTATGGAGCTTACAATCTGGTGAGTGGAGACAATGAGAAAAACAAATGCTGTATTTAAAATGATAACTTGTAAGTATGATAGACAAAAATGGACAAGGTGTATGATGGACAACAACAAAAGAGTTCACTGTTGCTAGGTGCACCCCTTAAATTATTCTGGGACCAACTCCTTCTTTGTGGTCCTGGAACAGGTGAAGAAGGGCATAAATTGCCTAAGATAATACTGGATAAACCCATCAGGTACCAACTTACTTAGCATCTATATGACATGCAAGGCATTGAGCTTTATTTTGAGTATCAAAGGAAGCAACTGGGTCATTTAAAGTAGCAGGCTGACCTCAAATTACTCCTATCTAAAGCATTCATTTGGCTCCTCTATGTGGAATAAATCTGGTAGAGGCAGGGTTATAATCCATTACAGTAGTTCAGGAGAGAAATGATAGAGTTTGTGGATAATGTAGAGGAGCAAATATAGGCAGAAGTCTATATATCTAAAGTGCTTTTCATAAATAGAAATGGCAAAAATATTGATGTTAGATATAAAAGAAATAACAACAATGTCTCAAACATGATTTTAGGATTTTTTTTGAGCAATAGATGATGGTAGTGTCATTTAATGAAGTAGAAGGATAGAGAAAGAACAAGATTATTGAGGTTTTGGACACTTTAGAAAATATACACACATCTGGAGTTCAAGGAGCAATTTGTGCTGAACATCTACATGTAGTAGTATCATATATAAAATATTTAAAACAATGAAGCTGGATATGTAGTTACATGGAAATCATATAGAGAAAGGAGAATGAACCTTGGGTACTGCAACATTTACAGATCAAGCAGAGGGGGAAGGATAGCAAGAACATGAAAAGGCAACTAAGAAGAAAGAAAGATGAAGAATTATTAAGAGCAATTTTAAAAGAAGTTAATTTATTTTGCTTAGCATTAAGACATTGATATGTGGACAGAAAAGTGGCCATTGGATTTGGCAAAATTGAGATTAATATTGACCTTGAAAAAAATAGTTTCATCAAATTGTTGGGGGATAGCTAGATGCAAGTAGATTGAGGAATGTTTGAGAGTTGAAGTAGAATTGGAATTAGCAGACAACTATTTTGTGAAGTTGATTGGGAGAATGAGACAAGCAGTGAGGTAGAGAGGTGTAATCCAGAACTTAACTGGGAAAAAAGGATGGTAAAGAACATCTTGCAGTAGGAATAGTGGATCTTTATAGGAGAAGTTATGGTCTTAGGAATGTGGTGCATGAAGGGGCAGAAGGAACTGAGGAAGTGAAAGGAGACAGAATCAAAAACTTGGAAAAGAATTAGCCTCTAATATGAAAAAATATCTTCCTCACTAGTAAAAGAATAGGCAGAGAAGACAAGTACATACATGGGTGCTTTGTAGACTTGATGGATGGTTTATACCTTCATAAAGAAATATTGGTGAAGCTTAGATACACTGGTGGGTGATTTTATCCCTAAGAATGTAAGGTATACAGTTATCTCCATATCAGCTGAAACAAGCTGACTACAAAAAAAATGTGGCAAAAAACTGGCAACACATGTGAGGTTTGAAACAATATTCTTTTCTTGCCTTTGTTCATATGCTTATGTATAGACACCAAGGAAATATTCTGGACTGACTTCATCTAGATATGACAGAGTAGGAAGGGATGAGGTACAAAGGCACAGAGAGCTTCCACAAGGTAGTGGTTATAATTGGCATAGAATCCATGTTGAATAAAAAGAAGCAAAGATGGGAAATATTGATAAGTACTCTTAGATGATGGGGTCAATAGAGTAAAGAAAAGAAATCATATGATTGGATCATCTTTATCATTATTAAGCTAACATTAGTTTACTAATGTTTAGCTTACTAAACACTGTATGATTTCGAAATAAAGGATCCCACCACATCAGGTAATGAACCACACTCCCCACCATGACACCCATAATTCTCCACCATAGTCAACTGTGATTCTCCAACACTTTCTCATTTATTGCCCCTCTCCCCTTCTGTAGCTCAGTTCTAGTCAGATTAATCAGGTTTGTTTTGGATTTGGTTTTGACTAACCATTTGTTTTCTTTTCTTTATATTTCATATGTATGTGAAATCATGTGATATTTGTCTTTCTCCTTCTGATTTAATTCATTTAGCATTATCCCCTACAGTTTCATCCACATTTTGGCAAATGATAAGAGCTAACCTTTTTTGTTGTTGAGTACTGTGTAAATATACCATATTTTCTTAGTCTATTCATCTATCCTTGGGCATTTAGGTCATTTCCATAACTTGGATTTTACAAATAGTGTTGCAGTGAATACATCCTTTTGAATTAGTGCTTTTTGACTCTTCAGGAAAAAGACTGAGTAGAATTGCTGGATTATATAGTAGATATATTTTTAATATATGGAGATGTCTCCGTATTTAAGTCTCCACATGTTGAGATGTCTCCACACTGTTTTCCGTAAGGGATATACCAGTATGCATTCCTTCAACAGTCTGTGAACTTCTTGTTCTCTACATCCTTGCCAACATTTATTGTTTCTGGTAATTTTGACATGGGTTATTCTCACAGGTGTGAGGTTATATCTCATTATGGTTTTGATTTGTACTTCTTGAAGATAAATAATAATGAACAACTCTTTATGTGGCTGTTGGTCACCTGTGTGCTTTCTTTGGAGAAGTGTCTATGTAGCTCATTTTTTAAAATTATTTTTTATGTTGAGTTTTATGAGTTCTTTATGGATCTTGGATATCATCCCCTTTTCAGATGTATAATGAGCATACATCTCCACTTAGTAGGGTACTGGTTTTTGTTTTAATGATAGCTTCTTTCACTGTGCAGAAGCTTTTTAGTTTGATATAGTCCAACTTGTTTATATTTGCTTTTGTTTTTCTAGCAATTGCAATCAAATCCACAAAAACATCACTCAAATCAACATCATAAAATATTTTGCCTATTTAGCTCATGGTTTTTGGTTTTATATCCAAGTATTTAGTACATTTTGAGTTAATTTTTGAGATAATGATCTAATTTTGAGATAATGATCTAGTTTCATTAATTTTCATGTGACTATTCAGTTTTCCCAGTAGTAATTATCAAAGACTTTACTTTCTCCAGTGTATATATACTCTTTATTCCTTTAATCTTGACTAAATGTCCATGTATGTATGACTTTATTTCTGGGCTCTCAATTCTGTTCCATTGGATTCTCTGTTTCTAGTCCAATACCATATTGCTTTGATTACTATAGCTTTGTAGTAGAGTTTGAAGTTCAGTATTGGATTTCCCATTAGAAATTGTGAAGATGATGTGTTTTAATATGGATATAAGTTGTGACCATGGGTAAATGTGGTGGAGGTAGAATGAAGACAATTCACATTGAGCAATGAAATCAGGAAACTGACAGATTGTGACCTTTCTAATAATAAAGATAGGATATGGCACACAGAGAGAGACTACTATCAAGGAATTCAATTGAAGAGTAAAAGAGTATTGGAAGATAACCACAGTAAGGAAGCAGGAGGGAGGCAGAGTATTTCAAAGAACATAAATTAGCAAAAGGCATAGAGCAGTAATGAATGAAGGAATTCAGTTACTTATAACTACTGGCCTGGAATTAAGTGATATATAAGAGAATAACCCCCCCTTGATAAATCTATGGGGAGGGGTTCAACATCCTCACAAGATGATAATATTTGAGATAAGGCAAGAAGGTAAAAGGAAAGTTTCAACTAGAAATTATGTATATAAAGGAGACTGCATCATAGAAAAGGGGTAATAGATGGCCCAGGAGAAGAATTTGGGAGGACAGTTTTGGAAACAAGGAAATAGATCAGCTTAAGACACAACTAAGGAAGAGTTGTTGGCATATGACTATACCATACATGTCAGCTACCAGTGTTTCCTATTTAATAGGCATGAAATTTAGGCATAATGAATTACCAGATAAACTTGGAATTCTGGCAGTCACAGCCAGACCAGAATAATGTTGCTCTGTAAAGCATCTATTTTCAATCTATTAGCTGCATTTTCTTAGGTAAAAACAGATCAGAAGTTGAGATTATGCTCTAAAAGAATAATTATTTTCACAAATAAAGCATGAATAAACTTTGTTGTCCTACTTGTTCCTGAGTACAAAACATCAAAACTGAAATATCAGTGTCATGTCATGTTTGCATTAATGTTGGTATTGTCTGATAATTTGTGAAATTTTAAAGTCTATTAAGGTAGTTTTTATTATTCTCAATGTGTTTACATCTTTTGTATAATGAAGTTAGTCTGATGAACCTTGGCTTCTTTATGTGTAAAATAAAAATACTACATATCTATACTATAAGATTATCACAAGTGACAGAAATCAGTATCTGCAGAAAAAAATTAGAAAATAGTACTATAAAGGATATTTGAAGACTATTATTATCAGTCTGCTCCATATTCAGCATATTGCCTGAAGAGGAGGCCTGCCTTTTTCATGTTATTTGTAGATAAATTATCCATAGCTGTGTTTTCAGCATAGTTAGCACTAAAATAAATGTCAGCTCTTTGCAATTTCCACTCTTAGATGATGTGGGATAGACAAGATGGGACCCCATGATTCAAAGTCCCTTTTCTGAGAAGTGACTCCTTCCCTAATCTACCGAGGAGGGTTCCTCCTGGCAATTTTGTCCCATGCAATGCCACTTTTTAGAAACAGTATTGTTTCTAAAACAAGAATGTTTTAGATGCATTGGAAGACTATGCTACAAAAAAGTACAATATGCTGTGATAGTTTTTGGAAGATGAGCTTCAAGTAGGCCTCACAAGTGCATGTCAACAGACTGAAAAAATGATCAGTGAAGAGGGCAGCAATTCTCTCTAAGGTCATGGCTTCAGCTTAGCTTTCTTATCCTCTTTCACTAAAGAATGCCTTCATTTTCTTAGTTTGTAAATGACCCAGCACAGCTGCCCCAGCTCTAACTTAACAAGAGTTTTCATTTATTAATTTAGGCTTATAAAGGTAAACTATCCCGAAGACAAATATATTGCATACCAACAAACACCATCCTAAAAAGTTTCAAAGACCAACAGATTGGCAATGTTAATACAAACATGTGATGAGGTAATATTACCATTTTAATTTTAATGCCTTACTCAACTTGAATTCTTTGCAGCATAATCATTAAAAGCCCTTTTGTATAGTAGCTGAGAGTGACTAAGATTTCACTACTCAACTGTCTAGGTTCAAATCCCAAACATCACTTAATCACAATTGACTTTGGGTCAGCCAATAATGTCTGTGTTTCCATATTTAGAAGGTTAGTAAAGTACTTAACTCATAGGGTTGTTATAAAAGTCTTGTGTGTTAATAACAGCTAAAAGCACTTAGTTCAGTGGCTGGCACACATACTGTCCTACTGAATATTGGTGAAAATTGTCATTCTTCAATAGTGTTACCTTTACCCTAAGGACTCAATAGCTCATTTAAAGTTCCCCAATAAGGAGAGACGGAATACAGCTTGTAAGTTATGTACTTTGAGCAGAAAGGTATAAAACAAAGTAGAATGATAGAAGACTGCCCAAAGGAATTTAGTCAGGATTATTCTATAATCTCAGATAATATTACAAAGAGTGGACAACTGTCTTAAGTGGGGCCTTAGTATAGACATCGTCTTTCTTAAGAACTGTGATGAAAGAAAAGACTGAAGTCAGTCTTATGTGCATTTTCCTGAACCAGTTATTCAACACCGAATCCCAACCATAAAATGAGCTGCTGAAACTAGATTGTTCTCAGTTATCAACTTGAGCTCTAACACTATGTAACCCCACACAGAGTGCTCTGTTGTGCAGTGATACAACATGGAAACTGCCAGTGTGGGTATGTGAAACTGAGACATAAACTGAGCAGATAGCTGGCGATTACACAATGGGAAATGTCGAGAAAATAACCTTATGGAGTGGAAAGTATTGGATTGTCTGATTATGACTCACTCTCCAATATGAAGATATTACCATGCTTGGCCGCTCGAGGGTGAAAATGTGGTAATGTGTTAAAATGCTAATGAAATTGGAATCCTATAATAGATGTTTAGAACAGTTTAGGTTACCAAGACATGGAAAGTTAGAGAGCATAGCTCGTAAATCCTTATGATAAGGCCAAACTCCTCAGAACATTCGAGACCTTTTATAGTCTGATTCCATCTTGCCTTTTCAAGCTCATCTTTCTTCACACACCATCACATGCCTGTGTTCAATCCATAATGAGCCATTTGACATTCTCCACACACAGCGGGTTCTTCTATTTCATATGCACACAAATTCTGTTGCTTCCACCTCCATATTTCATGTTTCTCCATCCTGCTGTTATCATCTATTCCAGATCATCATCACTCATCACATGAGATTACTCAGAGGGTTTCCTAACTGGTCAGCCTGCTCCTTATCTTGGTCACCCTAATCCATGGTCCTTATAGCGCCAGACTTATTTCTCTTAATCATGTAGCCAATCGTGTCTCTCTTGCTTAAAATTCTTTCACTGAATTTAAGATAAAATCCAAAATCTTCTATATGACTTAGAAGACCTTTCATGTTCTATTATTCAGTTACTGCTCTCAGCTCATTTGCATCATCTGCCACTTTGACTGGCACATTCTATCTTATGACAGAATTTCAGTTTCCCAAGCCATAGAAATTCTTTCACCCCTGGGTCTCCATCTGCTGACCCCTCCATCTGCAATTTCTCTTTCTTACCACCCTGGTCTTAGTTACTTCTGCAGAGTGAGGCCTTCCCTCACCAGTAAGGCTGGATGAAGCTCCCTGACTCTGTACCCTCATGGTCCTTACAATTCTCCTACTGTAATACTTTTGCATTAGTGCAACTGTCAGTTGAGTGGAATAATGCTCTCTGCTCAAGATGCCCTTTTTTCCCCTCTACCTAGCAATGTTTCACTTGCTGTCAAAGTCCAGTTCAAATGTTATAGCCTTGGAAAAAGTCATCCGCAACCTACAAGGCCACTCCTTCTTCCTCCTTCAATACATTCATGGAAATAGATTAAAAAGCCCTATTTGTCACAACAAAGCCTATTACTGAAAATTCAAACACTGCTCCAGAGAATATTTAACACTGTATTGTGGAATGATATACCATCTTGTGGTGATGCAGATAATGATAGAAAACTTCAACTTCTAAAATAATCTGGTACTAAAATAAATTCCAAGAGCTAGTTCTAAGGTAGGCCAAAATGGGACTTTGTACTTTACACATGCAAACACATGCATGCATGCACACACACATTCTTTGGAGATTCCCCATAACTGTTCATAGAAATTATCATTTAGTCTTCTAAAATGGATGTGAATACTTGCACTATCATTTTTCATGCCAAGTAGTAATAATTCCACACTTTCCATGCTTAAATCTCTCAGGAAGACATAGTCAAGAGCAAAAGTGTTACTCCCCTTTCTTTCAGAACTTAATGATCTTCCTGTTGCAATATTAATCAATAACTAATTTCATAGTTGGACAACTGTTTTTAATGACCTACTCCATTGAAGGCATTGTTACACAAGTTTTCAGATCATTCCCTGAAGGATCTGTCACTAAAAGGGCAAATTCATTTACTTGTCATACAGCAGGAGCCAAAAGCTTCATTACACTAATCAAGGAAAGACACATTTGGGTCTTCATTGCTTGAAAGCTAAATAGTTCCAAGTCTGGCCCTGAGAGGGGAGTCAAATGGAGTCATCCAGTGTAAGTTAATTTGAATAACCTTTAAAGGCTACAAACAAGTCAGTTGTGAATCCATGTAGTCTTGACTATCTGCTTCAGTTTGGTTCCATATTTTAGAGCAGTGTATCTACTCTGTCTTCATGGTCTAGGCAAAAGTTATCCAAGCCTCTTCTGCCTATGAATTTTCTTGCTTATAAGAGTCCTGTTTCACTTGGTTGGCTCACTCATAGAGCATTATGAGTCTCCGATGGGCTGAATTCAGCACCCACTTTGTTTTCAATTAGTTTGCAAAGAATGGATGGAATGAATTGGATGGTGAATAATTTTGGTAAAATTCTCACTGAAGCCAATATCCTTAATGCATAAGCTTTAAGCATCTGATACTTATACTAGACCATTCTAGTATAACTTATAATCAAAACTTATTACTGATTATGATCCAGGTGTCATTCTCTAACCTATACCAAAATTCTCATAATAAACCTGAGAAATCATTTTTAATCTTTATTTGATTAATGAGGAAATCAAACTTAAGAGGCTAAAGTGACCTGGAACTTAAGCATGAATCTGCCAATAGCATTCCTCCTTCTGCTACAGTAGACAGCCTGTCATATTTCTCAGTGTGTTCCCTCCCTGTGTTGTCATCATGCTCTTCATAGAGATACGAAGGTGGGTAGGTAGGAAGAGAGAGACAGACATACATAGACAGACAGAATACACAATGTATATTCTCACTAACACAACTATCACAACCAATTACTTTAAATTTGTCTTGATTTCCATATCATATGTTAATTAGATACTAACAGACACTTCTTAAATGTTCTTTTTCCTAAGAAAAAATGTTCCAATTAACTCCCGCTCTCTTCAATATCCATTCTATGCACAAATCAAACAGCACAATCATTATGAATTTTTCAAACACATTTTCCAGTGTCCAGACTTCATACACTAGCTCACATTCTTCCCTCCACCTCGAATACCCCTTTGGTCAATTTTTATTTACTAGAATCCCTTTTTACTTTTCTAAGTTCATTCAGCATGCTTCTATCTCTATGAAGTCTTTCTTTAACCTCATTCCCTAACATCTCAAGATCTGAGATTACCTTTTGATTTCACTAGAATCTTCCCAGTTTGCTATTTTGATTTCTTCTACAACTCTTATTTCTTTCAAGTCTGTATTATGTGTGTGACAAGCTACTTTTCTTTCTAAATCTTTAACTATTTAAGAACAAGTCTAGGCTATGACTTTCTCATCCTTGCACTGTCAGAGCCCTGGACTCTTCCCCCCCACCCCCAGCTCCATTATTAATGATGCAACAAGTGATCCCTGCTTATTTGAAATCCCAGAGAAGTGCAGCATTCCCATGCCCCAAGCCAAGCCTGCAAAGCAAGCTGATTAGACTCCACGGGGCCATATTTGCTTTGCAATGTCCCTGAAATAGCTCTGTATTTAGCTCAGCATGGAAGGGGATGCATTGCCAACCTGAAAATGAGATATCTGGATCAGTGAATGTTAGCCAAGGGCTATGATGTTGAAAATATTATTTGTGAAAGATACACTGCCTGTAACAGAACTAAAAGCTCCTAGATTCTGAGAGGAATACCAATGTTCTGTCTCAAATATTTTTCCCCTACTACATATTTTGTTTGTTTTCCAAAATCATACTTGGGTTAGTATCTGTAGGAATACCCTCAGACAGCAACCACATTGCCCCCCAATTTACTCTATCAATTAACTTATACTGACAGCTTCCTCATTCTGCTTATCTCTTTCCTTCCTTCCTTCCTTCCTTCCTTCCTTCCTCCCTCCCTCCCTCCCTCCCCTTTCTCTCCCCCTCCCTCCCTCCTGCCCTCCCTCTCTTCCCCCATCCTTCCATCCTGCCTTCCTTGTTCTTTCCTCACTTTCCCCCTCCCTTCCTTCTTTTTCTCCTTATTCTTTTCATTTGTACTATTTTGTCTTACAGATTGAGGTGTGCTTTGGGTATTATTAAGGTAGTATTAAACTGCTATTAGGACCAGGGAACTTGGGAAATTTCAAACACTGCCCAACTCCCTCATCACAAAGCACCTGACAAAATATGAAGAAAGTGACACTATTTTAGTTCTGAATTTAACCCAAAGCCCCAATGTTGAAAGTAGTAATTTGGGCCCAATCATTTCTTTCTCCTAATCTTATTAGCCATAAATAGTTTTAAACCAAATCAAACTATCAGGAAAATTCCATCTTATTACCTATAAGAGCTGAAGTCAATCCCCAAATATTACTACCAAGAAATGAAGAAGAACTTCTCCATTACTGGGGAAATAGCCTATAATATTATGAAAAAAAAATGAAACTGTGAGCTAAACTCATCATTACTCATTTTTCTAATTAGAGTAAAAAATGTCCATATAAGGCAAAACAAAAATCCAAAACAACTCAATTGGTGAATTTACATATGGCCAACCAATTTCTGGGCTCATTCTCCTTGGGGATGGAGGGAAATGCTTTCCTCATGTTTCATTATGGAGAGCCCTTAAGTTCTTCCTAGAAATCAATAGGACTGCTCCATGCCAGGCGCCACGCTAGACTCTGGAGACAGAAAAATAAACACGATCCAAGGTCTCAGTCCTGGAAGAATTCTCAATCAAATGGAGAAGGCAGACAAGTAAATGATTCCACTTTTGTGGGATGCGAAATAATGGAGGCTGAACTGATATTGAGTGGGTAGGCACTGGTTTAACCAACACTTATAAAAAATTGAAATGCCCTGAACTGTTTCTTTAAATATCTAATTTTCTGAGAACCAGAATGACCTTTAGTTTTATCCTTACTGCTCTTATCAAACTGGATTATCCCAGATCCCCAGAACCCCATTCCAGACCCACAGCATTGGTCAATGCTTGGGATAATCCCAGAATGAAGCTCAATACAAACAACTATGGTAATATACAGGAGAGACAATTCCTTCTATCTGGAAAGGTGTCAGTCTCATAAACTAAGAGTAACTTCATTGAAGACATTTGGATCAAATCTCGAATTGAAGGCAAAGTAGAGAGCTCTATGTAATGAAAAGAGAGCTAGTTCAATAGATTTTAGATGCAAAATAATCAGAGTGTTGTAAAAGGGGAGAATAACAGGAGAATCCAGGAATGAAGTCAAAGGTCTTCTGTCTTCCACTTGAGGCTAATAGGAAGTCTGAATGTGGGTGTATAATTGCAGTTCTTTCCAATGCTAGACAAGTAATGGGGAGAGTATAAATCTTGTTCCATGTTTCCTTCACTTTAGGATTCCTTTTTTTAATGGGTCCACAAAGAGAAATTCATAGTTTAGTTCTCTCTGATAAGACTGCAAAAATGATCAGAACTCTCATCCCAGATCCTTCTTATTATCTGCTATGAAATTTTCATAGCTCATCTCCTTTCTTCCCGCTCTACTTATTGGAGAAATAAAGTCAATGTGGGTATTAAATATTATGGCAGTTATGATTTCTTTTGTTAAATCAAAGTTTGTTTCAGGAAAATTTATGCAGGCACTATCATATAAAATTTGGAGCATGGGTCTCTGTTCATCTTTATCACAGATGCTAGGCACTTGTTCACGTAAGTATCCTTGTCAGTGACTCAACAGAGTAGGTGTTTGGTGTTCTTTGTATTTATTAATCATTACTTCCTATTAATCTTCATCTTTTTAAACAAAGTTATTATCACTCCAGAAGATGTAATTAATGCCTTCCCCCCTGGCCATTTTAATCACTGTTTTCTGAAATAAATCCATCTCATTATCACTTTGAGTAGCAAACCAGACTCCAGAAACAACTGTTCAAATGCAAAGGTGAACTGTGTGTTCTCATCTCATGACCCAAACATATAAAACTCATATCAAGTTGTACTGAGTATCTACTGTCTGTCAAGTACAGTGAGTTCTATGCTGACTCTTCAAACAGAAAGAGAACACAGACTCTGTCTTGACTCTCTAAAATCTCTCCACCAGAAGGATACAAACGAATCTGTAACTCTCCAGCTATGCCAGGTACAAGTGGTCTTTGACCAACGGTGTTAACTTAGATCAGTGTCTCCTGGATATAGTTTGTTTCTGAAAGTATCTTTGGTAGCCTACTAGTTCTCTAGATTGTTAGTTGTTGGATAACCTAGGTTAAAGATTTCACTAATGTGCTCCATTTTAAAATTACTAAGAAAACTAAACTCTTTCCTGCAAGACTTCTTGTGAACCTTTCTGAGGCAAATGACTGTGACGGTTATCCAACAAGAGAGGGAATCTCAAGCCCAGTTTACCAGAAAATATGCTGCTGTAGATCATCATCAGGAGGACAAGGTGCTCTCAAGATAGTATGTGTGTCAGGGCCGGTAAACCCTGGCCAGGTAAGGAGGGTTCATTTTCTCAAGAGCATCTCGTAGCATGTTTCCACTGTCTTCATTACCTTACATGTATCTATCCTGGAGCCTCTCTGATTTTACATTCCCATCACTCCTATGTCAAGGGAATTTCCTGCAGTTAGCCCCCAAATCTTGGCATTTCACTAGCTACAAAGTCTTGATGACAACACAGCCAGAGTGTCCAAATAAATAAATATAAATTGTAGATCATTAAAAAAGATCACCCCCAGCAATCATCACTTCTTTAAAAAGGGACTCTAAGTGTCATGTGTTTATGTGTGGGTGTGTGCACATGTGATGTGGGGAATGCTTTCTTTTACTCTTCAAGGTAGACAATTTCCCTTTATTTTCTGCTACTTATTTCCTCTTTTGATTTTCTAAAGTATGACACATTATAGTCACTAAATTATTATGCTCTTAGAGAAACTAAGAAAACATTTTTATGATAATAGAACCCATGGTTCTTTGCTAAATTTTTAGTTTTGATAAAATTTCACCTTATCAGAATGAAGGTACAATAAACTAAGTAAATCAGCATTTTGCAAATGATATTCTATGCTGACATGGCTGCTGGTGTTTTATTTGGGTGATAGACATCTGCTAAATTTATTAAAAGCAGTTGACTTAAGGGGTCAGTTACTTTTGATAAATCTTTGTTTTAAAGAACAATTTAGCAGTTTTGGTATGCAATTTAGCAGCTTATTTTCTTGAAGATAATAGTTTAAATGGACTGTGCAATTCACTTATTTCCATGCATTTTGAAGTACCTACTATGTGTACAGAATCATGCTAGAGACTTGCGGTATAGTGGTAATCTGGACAATGCTTAGATATCTGCAAGTAATGAGATGGATGCTTATGCTAAAACTTGGATGAAGATTCTGAAGAAGTCTGAGAAGCTACACAAATTTGGTTTAGCATAAAGCACGCCCTCTCCTCTCTGTCCTGAGCCCCTTTTCCAAGGCACAGATTATATCTCTGCTCAGTGAAAGGAGTTAACACATAATGCATTTGAGAGCTGAATGAGAACAAAGGATTTACCAGTGATTCTAAATCATGGACAGCTCTTCTAAAGGGGACCACAGACTAGAAGTCTTCATGACCTGGAGCCTCCTACCATCTTCTGTGATACACTATTGCTGCTTGATTTTTTAAGCTATAAAAGTGACTGAGATAGGATAAGGGAGTAGATAAGTACTTTTAAATGGAATGAACTCCTTCATAATGTAGATCAGCAGTTGTCTGTCCTCAACCTGCAGCAGAATCACTTAAGAGTTTGTTTATTTTTTTGCTTTCATAACACTTTTATTTTTATTTACTTTATGTACATATTTATCTATCTGTGTGTATATATACACAGAGATATATTTATATATATAACTGTATTTATGTACTCATGCATATATGTGTGTTTTTTATATATACACATACATACATAAATATTTATAAATATATTATGAATATATATATATATATATTCCCTCAATATATCATTGCATTACCTGGGGTTCCCCCTCCACCCTATGACCCATGAACCTTCATCTTGATCTTCTTGTGCTCCTCCCTTCCCCAATTTGTCCCTCCCTTCTCCCCCTCTCTCACTGTCTGTTCCAGCTCCACTGTCAGCTTATTTTCACTTTTTTTCTAGCCTTTTGTTTGCTACCCCTATATCCCATCTATAGGTGAGATCATATGGTTTCTGTCTTTTTCTAGGTCCATTCATATTATCACAAATGTCTTAAATTTGTTGGTTTTGATTGCAGAATAATATTCCATTGCATAAATATACCACATCTTTTCAACCATTGAAAAGATGTTTGGGGGCATTTGGGTTGTTTCCATATTGTGGCAATTGTAAATAGTACTGCCATAAACACAGTTGAGAGCCTGTTTAAATAGTTTCTGATTCAACAGATCAGGATGAGGTCCCAGGTGCTAGGGTAGCTTTTGGTTAGAGGACAACTCTTCTCCATTGATATGGAAGTCCTCAGATACTTAAATTGTTCCAACTGAAAGGCATGCAGTACGTGAAAAAATGCTATGAGTGTACGAGGAGCTTAAGGTCTTATTAATGGTGACCGTCCCACACACCTGTCAGATTAACATGTCAAAACTAACCCATTAGCCAGGCAAGCTAAAAGAGCTGTTTGTCTCACTGACGAGTTAAATATATGTACTCACTATTCATTTGTGTAAATATTATTTTAACACAGATATGTATAAATTGCTCCTTGAGATTCAGTTCTAAATATTTGGAGGCTGGCTCCCCTCTCCTTTAAGATCAGGATAGTAAGGCATCAGTTCCAGCTTTATTAAGTGCTGTATGCCATCACAGACCAGTCTGGCATTCATGCAGAGAGATAAGGCAAATCTTATCTCTTATTATCTTTCCTGGAAAACTGGAGACAGAATAATTTGCATGGATGTCATTGAAGGAGTGATAGGCATCACTAGCCCTCCGGGAAGTTTACCTAAAGTCTCACTCCCTTAGAAGATAATCTATTTGAGAGTGTCCTCCACTTACCTCATAGGAACCAATATGTTTCCCTTAGATGATAAACCATTTGTGAGCTGCCCCCCATTATCTCACAGAAACCAATATGTTAACCAATTTTATTACCCCCTCACCATTTGCCTTCCTTTGAAATGCATCCTGAATTGTACCTGCATGAGCCACTTTTTTCCTTTGTCTGGAACCTTTATAAGGACTGTGGGAGTCATTAAAATGATGCATACTTTCATTCAGCCCCAGCCTCTATGGTTGTGTCAATCTTTCTCATCTGTCCTCTCTCATACCCTACATTCAGCTCTCAACAGATAAGTGCAACTGGGAGTTTGTAAAGAGCCAGGCATAGGGTTGTGAGAAAGGACAAACGAGAGAGATTGAAACAGTCAAAGACTGTGGGCTATCAGAAGCATGGCTGGTAGCAACTTTTAGGTAAATTACCAGGCCTTTTTAGAGTCTAGGCAAGGGGAAAAAAAGGTGGCCAAGAGAATGTTTTAAGACTAACTAGGGAAGGGTAATGGCTAGGGTACAATAAAATTGGGTAAAACATTAGTTTCTGTGAGATAATGGCAAACAGGGGATTTACCCATAAATTTGTTGGTAACTCCTAAGGATGTTACTGAAGGTAAACATTGGAGAAATGGAGAAGCTGCTCTTTGCTCACTGGAGGTCCATAATGCCAGTCCTGTCTTCAGTGTTCTGAAGCCAGATAAGATAATGAAATGAGGAAGAATGCCTCATTTCACAGCATGTATCCAGTCCAGTTTCAGCTGGCAGCCTCTGACCAGAGTTCATCTATTTGAAGTCTGCAGCATCCTACTCACAGTGAATGCGATGATTATTATCACTGATGCTTCTATAGTCAAATATTTTCTCTAGCTTTTGACCATAAACATCATGAAGGACAGGATCAGACTTATTTCTCACTATTATATCCCCAACATATCCTACAATGCCTTGAACATATAAATGGTCAATAACTTGCTGAATAAATTGACTGGTCACATGGGCAGAAAAGAGCATATGTCTACTTTCAATTAAAGTAGCCTAAAAGTTCCCCTCCTGAATGATTTTCTGTTTGAAAAAAAGAAAAGCAAAACAAAACCCAATATAGCACCTGGAAGAGATTGTGTGACTTCATTAACATCTTTGCATCCATTTTGATTCCAAAATTAGATGAGCTTCAAAGTCTGCCTTCACTTCTGCCCAGGGGAATTTTTACCTTCATGGTAATGGGAATGCAGGATAGAGCCCTGTGTAGGGAAATCGAGGAAGGCAGAGCTTGTTGGGAAGTAGAGGGCCCTGAATCAGAACAGCTGTGGGGAGATGAACCTTTGAATGCAGTCAAACTCTCTCTCTGAAGAACTCCTCTGCTTACAGGGATACAGTATAAAACTACCCATTCATTTGAATGCTTTGTTATTAGGATCCTAAAACTATGGCTTGAGAGGTCTTAACATTCCTTTTATTAATACTTAGATACTTTTACCAAAGTACTATCCATTATTATAATTACCTTGCATGGTGAACTGTCCTAAGGTGAGCAGGTTCATAGTTGATTCGGGAAAACAGAAAAGTATCTTGGATTCCTGGGTAGATATGACATGCCTTTAATGCTGAAGCAGGGACCAGGTATGTAGGCAGAGCACAAGGAGGCAGGCAGCAACCAAACCCCCCAACCCTGATGATCTCCATGTTTTCTTTGTGGCTTCTCTCTCTACCCGTTTATATCTCACAGTGACACTCATGATCTCTTGGCCTAGGAGACCGTACTTACTGGTATGCATGCCCTATGCTCTCCAGCTTCTTGCCCGGGTGTCCATAATCATAGGTGCACATGTCCCATGCTCATACTCCCAAGTGCTTTTTGCAATAACATGTTATCACATGTGAACAAGGAAACTTAGGAGGAAAACAAGACCAAAGTTGGCAGCCATAGAGGCTAATAGCAGGAAGTGGGAAAAGGGAGCTTGACTTAATCATTTTCCTTACATCTTGGCTAGACCCTCTATGAACAGATAAAAAGATCAGGAGTCTACTCCATTAAAAGAAAATTCACTCAATTAAGACTTGACTATGTTAGTGATTGCCAATGACAGTCGTAGACACCACCATCCCTTGGGAATTCTGTCTCAGACATGGTATAAACAATGATAAATCTACTGATTCATTTTATTCTCTCAACCAGAAGGTAGGTAAGCTCAGAAGGTAGGCTCATATCTCCAGATATGAGCAAACTCAGGCAGAGCCTGGGTGACAAAGTTCCTCTTGAATCACAGTGATTATGTCCACATCCCATCTCTGTCTGTGATAGGCTGCTGGAGTCATATAGATTCTAGGCTCCTGTATTATCTTATAGTGGGAATGATACTCATTGACTGTGAAGATTCTGAGATAATCTAAGTGAAGAGTACATGGGAAATCACCAGTCCTCAGGTCAGGAAATGCCAACAGTATAACCTGTCATTAATTCACTACAGAGGCAAACTAGCATCTATGACCTCAGCATCTATGACACAGAATCCATGGCCTGAATGCCCACACTATCCTGCTTCCTTTCCCAATCCTCATCCCACAGCACTATTCTTACCTGCACAGTAGAGTTCCCTATCCAAGTCTCCTCTCCCCATTTATAAGTCCATTTATAAGTCCAAAAGGATTTATAAAGCAAGAACATTTGGCCAAGGAGGTGATGGAAAGATTCCCATAACCCTCAAATTGAAATGATGAATGCAGGTCCATCTTGATTCTGAAGGGAACCCAAAAATTTCCCTCAAGAGAAACCCAATTTCCCCTGTAAAGTCTATCATGAGTCAAGGCATTGTGTAATCTTCAGGGACCACATCTTCTCCCACCCCCTGCCACAAAGTATCTACTCCTGCCTTTGGACTCTTCCATTGGTGAAGAATACACAGTGACCAAAAATAACAGAGAGAAAAGCTATGGCAGGTGGCAACAGCTTTGTGAAGGACAAACCAGACTTCTGGGGACAGAACAGAGAAGAAAAAAAAAATATGCTGTCTAGAAACTCATGGATTGCAGACTTAATTAGCAAACTGTTCCTGGAGAAGGAAATACGTAGTGTCTGATATGGGCTCGCAAGCTGATAAATATTTAATGGACAAATAATGAATCTTGGCATAAATATTTAATGGAGAAACATCAAGGTATACAAGGGTGGTGAGAGTGCTGAGGGAAGGAGACCGTAGACAATAAGACAATTGAGCTGGAAGAGGAGTACAGAGAGTACCAATCTCCACAGAGATGGTAGGTTTCCTTTGAAATAAGGTTGGTTGCTTAAATAAGAGAACATATTAGCTGTTTTGCAAAATGTAAACTGCTGTGGAAATGACAGGCAGTAGTATTTTTATTTTTAGCTTTTATCACCACATTTCCTACTTATTTGTAAGACAGCATTATTTACCTCGAAGATGGCAACCATCTTGAGGGAGTCAGTATAAGCAAAATAACAATCTAGTGTTTCCTTAAGAGGTTACAATTGTTTTTACAGGTGTATAGGTACGGGAAAGTGAAGTCTATTCAGAAAGAGAAAAAGCAGACAGAGCTATTTTTCTAAAGCTCTAAGAATAACTTTTATCTCTCTTCTTGAACCCATGGATTGGTCAAGTTTATGAGTGTAAAACCATTGAATTAATACATATATATTGTTGACTCTGCAATTATCAGCTCACCATGGATCAGTGGAGGTTGTCACTCAGAAATTACCACTGAGTGTGATCAGCAACAGGATAAAGAAATAGCTTGAGAGCACTTGGATAGATCAGGGTTCAGGGTTAAATCAATGAAGACTTTCTGGAGGAAGCACCTTCCTGATGGTTGATATGCTGACATTGAAATCACCTGTTTATTTGTCTGACTCTCCCTGTGCTATGGAGACTTTACGATGAAAGAGACCCAGAATTGTGAAAGGGATATATACAGGATGACAAATTAAAATATCTTGAATGCCAAGGAGAGAAATTTGAATTGGAATTAACAAGTCATCATCAAAGCCAACATACACTAGTGGATGGGACATGCTGCCTGCATAGCTGTGTGTACATGTAAATCTATATGCAACTCTTGGAAAAGGATGTCCTTGCAGGTGTGTGAAGTCAGAGCAAGTAGAAAGCAGAGAAGAGAATGCCTCTTCCTGAAGTTCCTTGAAGAACTTTAAAATAGGAACTGAAAATAGAATTAGCCCCCCTCCCCCCTTGCTCCCTGTTTCTTTCCACCATCTGTCAGCCCCACTCCCCTAGGGAGAAGCTACGCTGACAGTGGCAGAGTGAGGGAACAGGGGTGTGGGTGGGGAAGATTTTTTTCTGCTAGGTTGAGTTATTAATTAGCTTCCCGGAAGATAGAGGAACAACGAGCTTTAGTCTTCTTACTTGACAAATATTGCACCAGAAGCCACTCAAGGTTACCCAACACCTTCTTAATAGAGGAAGAACCAGATTTTGGGGCCATCTGGGATTCTCCACACCAGGACTAACCATATCACTTGACACTGTCCAAACCTCCTCTCTTCAGTGAATGGAATGGTGTATGTTTAGGATAGGAAAGCTAGGGGAGATCTTTGTGATGGGGTTTCCCAGGCTCTTGGTAAACCAAGTATTTCCTAATCTCACTCCCAGCAATGAGCCTTGTCCTCGCATGAACTCCACAACAGATGCTGTTTATTTCAAGCAGCCTAATCCTTCCAACCCCTCATTCAAAATAAGCAAGTGAGTCCTTCATCTCCTGAGCCCCTGGGCCCCAGGAAGGGCAGGCAGACAGATGGATGTCCTGCCTCATTCCCCAGAGATCCACTCACATCTAGTTCCTCCCACTCAGTTGGGAGTTTGCCCTAGGATATAGAGAAGTTGGGAGCCCACTCAGCATACCTAGGACTTGCTCCTCTCTGGACCAGAGCCCTGCCTTCTCTCTCCTTCTGCACAGGACAGGCAGCACTGCTTCTCAGGACTGCATCTAAGCTCTCTTCCTTGTCTTCACTTTGCGAGGGCGGAGCAGTGTTCTCCATTTCTCTTTCAGTGTTGTTTGGCTTCCCCACAACCTGACAGTCATCCATCCAGGGCTCAGCCAAAGACAAACCTCTCACGAATTATTCATCCTCAGTTGAATCTAAACATTCTTCTAGAGGACTCGAACCTGAGAAAGACACCATGCAGCCAGCATCCTCCTTCCTATTACACCACAATTCATGCCAGCTGAGCACCTGTGTGTGCCAAGTGCTGGACTGTCAGTTTCCTCTGTTCATGGGGCATCATTTAGGAGAAGAGACGCAGTAAACAAAATTTTTTATACATAATAATTAGATTTGATAAAATTAAAGGTCCTAGAGACAAGATGATGTGCTTAATGTTATAAATCTGTGACAAAGCCAGGGTTCAGACTGTTTCTAACAACCTCACATGGCATCAGAGAAAACACAGCTGTGATAACCAAGCCCACTGTCTGGAGAAAGACTCCCCCCGCAACCCCGTTGTGATTCCCTACATTCAGGATTCCCCTAGCTGCAGAGATCTGCTCTAGAAAGTTCACAATCCACTGTTCAACTCTCCTGCTTGCCTATCACTTATTGAAATGAAACCATAGGGACTAGATTTGACTTTTCTTTCCTGCTGCTCCTCGGGGGGGGGAGGGGCAGGGCAGGGACCCACTAAGCAAGCTTAATGGACAGGACTGAGAAATATCTTCAGACTCAGCAGTCAGTCTCTTGAAGGAACCTTAATCTGTTAGAGCAGAACATACATCTTTCTTCTTTTAATATCAACAAGCTAGTTACCAAGAGAAGTCATATAAAACCCACTATGTAAAGATGTCCAAAGCTGAGCTTTCCTGAGTATGGTGATGGTATGGAGGAAAAGGAACCTTCACCACTCTTGGTGGGGATGTTAACTGACCCAGTCCTTGTGGAAAGCAGTATGGTGTTTCCTCACATTATTAAATATAGATCTACCATATGATCCCAATTGTAGTCCTAGGTATCTATCCAAAGAACACAATTCGTGATTCAAAGGAATAGATGCACACCCATGTTCATCAGAGCCCCATTGACAATAGTCAAATCTAGTTACATAGTGGGATACTACACAGCTATAAAAACAATGAACTTTTGAACTGGGGACAACATGGCTAGAAATGGAGTGGATTATGTTAAGTGAAATAAGTCAGATGGGAAGATGAATGCTGAATGATTTCATGCATATGTAAAATACAGAAAGAAAAGAAGACAAAGGAACTCACAGAACTCAACTAAAACAAACCCTATAGACCCTATACATATGACAGCAGAACTGAGGCTACTAGAGGGACGGAAAGAATGGGGATGGTAACAATGAGGGGAACAGGTTCAATGAATTAGCTTAAAGGATCACAGGTGCTTGGCGTTGGAGGTGATGTGGTAACATACAACTGAAGAGGTGTTTACCTATTCCATGAAATCATATAGTGTTATAAATCAATGTTACCTCAATAAAGAAAAGGGACAATCAAAACAAAATTAATTTGGGGGTAAGGATCCAAGGGTCCTGTGGATGCAGACCCTTTCCCTCGGGCAACTCTCAAAGGAACTTCAGGACTTGCAGATCATGTCTGAAAATGGCTGACCCTTGGGTATATCCTATGCAATGGTTTACAGATCTTTTTGTGAAGTGAGGATGGAGGTACTTATATCCATTCAAAGAATTCTTGTCAAGGACTGCAGAAGGCTCTGAGTATCAGAGCTTTCTGCAAACCACTATGCCTGTCTTCAAGGGAGCATGATGGTGTTCAAATGACAATTCCAACACTTGATCTGATCTTCAGACCAGTTTCTCCATGTGCAAAATGGAAACAATGATGGTACCTATCACATGGACACACTGTAAGGCCAAAGTGACAAAGTTCTTTAACATGTTTCATTTAATTGCTTGTGCTATAGGAAGTACTCAAAAATGTTTTTGAACTCATATTCTCCATCATCAGCATCGTCTTTCTCCTTGTTATGGATTTTATGAAGCTGACCTATCTTCCTTATTTTTGTCGGTCATGAACTTGGAATAATACAGCTTTACAATGTGATAGAAGCCACCTGTGACTACAATGAGATACCTAATCTGCGAATCAGGTCAACATAAAATAGCCCTAGTTTATCAGTGGAGAGTTTCAGAGGGAATTCATTGGGCACCTGTTTCAGCCACATGAAAAAAATGTTTAACTTATTTTCTGATTAAATGTTTTCTGAAAAAAATGTTGATATTGTTTTCTTATTACAATTAATTAGCTCCCCAATTTTGGATGTATTCGGGGAGGGGTGGAGAGATAGAGGGAAAGAGAGGAGAGAGACAAGGGAGGGAGGGAGAGAGAGAGAGAGAGGGTAGGGTGGGGGAGGGCGAGAGAGCCCAGATAGGTGAGGTTTATTCTTGCAAGTCACAGCTGACTGGAAGACAGCTTGGTAGCCTGTCTCACAGACCACATTCTCCAAGCAGCTTTTTCTTCTGTAGTTTCACTCAGATAGGCCAGCAATCATTTGCAAGGCCATTTGTTCCTCTTCTAAACCCAGAGCATGCAAACAATTCCATGTAAATGTGCCTTGGCAAGGGAAATGTTCCAATTACTGATCTAACGAGCCAATTTCCCTCTCATCTTCCCCATAAAGGCACGTGTGGCTCCAGTGCTCCCTGAGCCCAGCTCAGACGATGGCAGAGGGATAGAGAAAGAGCCCTGTTCGGCAGTTCAAACCCACTTACAGCACAGACTGGAAAATGAAATGACTGATACCATGTAATTAGGCCTTAATTATTTATCATTTTTGGTTAATTACTGCCACTTGCAAGTTAACAGGTTGTAAAACTCTTGGGCTGTGTTTATTAAATGTTAGGCAATCATTAGCAAGGAAGTGCCATCTTCCAGTGTTAATGAAATATGCGTAAAAACCCATGACCGCAAATAATGCAAGTCCGGGGCCACTTGGGAGACAGTTACATGGATTTATGACTAATTATGCATTTTTTGGAATCAGCATTTCCATGTTTCAGAAGAAGACTTGCATAAAAGACTGGGATGCCTTTTAAGGATTGCCTATCTATTCACCAGGTCACAGGGAATGACAGTGGGGAAGGTGGCCAGTAGAGAGATTGGAGAGAAAAGTTATAAAAAAGAATACAAAAGGAAAACTCCTGCCTCAAAACAATCACCTCTTTTCAGGGGCACAATAGCTAAGCTTGTCATTGGAAAGTTATTTCATTGAGTTTAATTTTATCCAAATTATGTAGATGTCTCACAGAAAACAAATAGCCCTGGTTCTTTCTAAGTAAATGGAAAATGTGAATTTGAAGTACCCGTATGAAAACTAAAATGGCAGTTTTCATAAATAATTCGTTCAATATGAGTCCACAGATAAACCAACCAAATAGGTATTAGGGTCATAGTAATACAGGCATAAAGACCAAGCAAAGGAGGTGAAATCACAGGTACATCTCAACTGAACTTAGAAATTCAGTTCTAGACACCCTATTTTGAAGGAAGATTGAAGTGCCTGAATGGGTTATTATCTAGCAAATTGGATCGGAGGACAGAACCCATTTCACAGAAAGATCTCTTGAAAGAATTGATAATGTTTAACACACAAAAATGAAAGTTATTTAGATGACTAAATAACTTGACAGTTATCTTAAAATACCTTCAGTTTCCATGTGGAAAACTACTCAGCAATCAAAAATGATAAACTCATGCCATTTAGGACAACATGGATGGAGCAAGAAGGGCTTATGCTGAGTGCAATATATCAGAAGAAAAAAAAATGATTAGCAAATGGTTTTACTTTTATGTGGAATATAGAGAAACTGAATAAAAGGTCAGGAAAAAGACAAACTTACAAACTGATCATAAATCTGAGGCAGACAGCAGGAGAGGGGTTAGAAAGGCATCAAAACAAGGGAGGGAAGAGCTCAGGGAACAGTGAGGCTGGATCACTGGCACTGTGGTAGAAGAACTATGGGAACTACACCTAAGGGGAAAAATCAAAATATCCAAAAATGAACAATGTTGTAAGAAAATAAATTTTCAAAAGTTTCTATACGAATACAAACTTAATTCTGTATTTCTATGTGTCCCCAGAAGGCAGGTCCAATGGGTAAAAGACATTCAGTTTTACTTTTTCATTAATATTTTATTAGTTATATGGATTAATAACATGATATACATTTCAGGTATACCACATTATAACTTAGATTTGTATATGCTACATCATTATCAATCACCAAAAGTCTAGCCTCCATCGTCATTATATAACTGATTCCTTTTCTCATTTCAGCAACCTCTCAACCCTCTTCCTCTCTGTAACCTTCAATCTGTTCTCTGTATCAAAGAGACAATGTGTATAGAAATATATATAGTATATAGTATATATATGCATATATATTGCATCAACTTTAATTACTCTGCAGATGAATAGCTTGGTTGTTTCCATATTTTAGCTATTATAAATAATGTCACAATGTATTCCCATCTGTAAATAGTAACTTCATCTGTAAATAGGGAACAAAGCATAATTGTCTTTCAGGACTTTTTCAATTCCTACAATGAAATAATTCTTGGTGCTCATTTTTGTTTCAGTATGTTCATTTGCTTTGTTTCTGAAACTTCTACATATGATTGAAATCATTCAGTGTTTGTCTTTCTCCTTCGCACTTATTTCACTTAGCATCCATGGTTATCACAGCTAGATTTCATCTTTCTATTTCAGACATATCTAGATTCCATTGTGTATATATATCACATCATCTTTACTATGCAGATGAACAGTTTGATTGTTTCCTTATCTTACCTATTATAAATAATGTCACAATGTATTGGAAATATGTATTTTTTTATAATTGTATTTTTTATTGAATTATCTTTTGCATAATTTTTGGATGTTCCTCCCCTCCATCCCCTTTCCTTTGCCCCCCCATCACTCCATCTCTTCTTTCACTGCCAGTTATTGGTCAGTTTTTAGCTCATTGGATTCTTCCCTGTCTTTCCTGGAGCAAAGTTTTTTTGCCAGGTGTAGATGTGTTTTTCTGGGACACAGTGGCTTGTGCTTAGTTTTCCAGGTGTATCTTAGTTGCAGGTAGCCAGTTCATGCTGGTTTGGATCCTTTCAGTGCCTCCTCCTTCTTAGTGGTCATCTGCTCCAACCCAGTTTCTGTCACATTTTGCTTCTTCTTTGCTCTATAGTTCAGTCTCTGGCATTGGGAAAGTTTCTCCCAGGAAAGTTTCTTCATATAAAAGTTTCTTGATCGGGATAGGCACTGGCAGATGGTTGGTCTGGTTCGTAGTGGGGCCACTGCCCATCTCTGTGGCTTTCCTCTCCACATGAAATGGGAGGATAGAGCACACACATATTTTTAATATTCTTTGTATAAATAATCAGAACTGTAGTTTCTATTCCTTAACTTTCTAAGGCATTTCCATAATGTTTACTATAGTGGTTGTACCAGTTTACATTCCTACCCACTGTGTGAGGGTTCCCTTTTCTCTACATTCTTACCAACCCTGCTTCTTGTCTTTTTGTAATAGCCAAGTCTAACAAGGGTGAGGCTGTTTCTTGCTGTGGTTTCAATTTACATTTTTCTAATAACAAGAGTACCGGCATCCTCAGCTTTAAAATGTTTTAAAAAGTAAGAGGTGTCCACCAATGGAACAGGTCAGAAGGTAATGAGCTCACTTTCTTAGAGATATATAAGCAAGGACTTCATGATCACTATTAGAGATACTACAGAGGAATCCTTTCACTATATGGGATGTCTTAAAATATGGGATGATCTCACTGATATGAGGGATATAGGGAAAAATAAACAAATGGATAAAAAAAATTTAAACAGAACTGAAGCAAAGAGCAAGAGAGGCTGAGGAGCGAGAACTGGGGGAAGAGATTAAGATGACTAACAGGTGATAAGAGATGAGAGAACCTCAGGGTAGACAATGATGTAATATATCGATATGTAGATATATATAAGCAATCAATAAGAATAAATAAAATAAAATAAAAAAAGTTTTAGATGTTTGAAGTTCAATGGATTTTTAAGTTATTGCTATTTAATATCAAGTATTTGATTCCATGTCTTTTCTAGGCACTTGACTGGGGGCAGTTAGAAACTCCTAGGGATTTAAATGTGGGACAAAGAGCTATTAAAAGCTAAAGGCATGGGCAGAGTAGTAGTTCAGTAAACTGAACCCATGCAATTGCAGACAAGTTGTTCCTATTTTTATTTTTTTAACTTGATTGCACATGTATGTGTATACGTATGTGTATATATATGTATGTGTGTATATATATATATAGAGAGAGAGAGAGACACGTTTTTCACATCTTTGTCTACCCCAGGTGTCTTCCAATCTCTTGTGCCCTGCTCCTCCCCTGATTTTACCTTCCTCCCTCTCTCTTGCTCCATGCTTCAGTCCTGTTGGCAGTTTTACTTTTTTAATTTATTTACATATAAATTTCACATCATTGTAAGCCCAGGGATTTCCCCCCCACACCCTCTCCTTCATTCCCCATTTCCCCAATCCTGTCCAAAGTGTGTGCTTCAGTTTGGTGCTTAGCTTGTTTTAACTGTTGGCAGTTTTAAATTTCTCTTGTCTGTTTGTTTGTTTTCTCTATATCCCTCATATAAGTGAGGCAATCCTGTATTTCTCTTTTTCTTTCCGGTTTATTTCCACTAACATGAATCTTTGTAGCTCCAGCCATGTTGCTGCAAATGACAGAAGTTTGTCAGACAAGTTGTTTTTATTGAGAGGAAATGAAATTATCTTTTGACTATTGTATGGGGAGCTTCTGGGGAGAGATTTTAATTGATGATGGAAGAGGAGAAGAAGCTTCAGTTCAAGGATTTCTGTGAATTTATTCTGAGTTATGTTCTCATCCTGGGTTTTGGTAACCCCAACTGTAAACAGGGGATGAAGTCATAATTGTCTTTCAGAACTTTTTAAAAAAAAATTCTGCCATGAAATGATTC
This sequence comes from Uropsilus gracilis, assembly GCA_004024945.1. Lineage (NCBI taxonomy): Eukaryota > Metazoa > Chordata > Mammalia > Eulipotyphla > Talpidae > Uropsilus > Uropsilus gracilis. The sequence goes on from PVHY01013376.1 coordinate 34,775, forward strand.
TAAGCTAGAAGGAGTCCTGTACCCTCAGCCACCAGACATACCTGAGCCTCTATTTCTTCATTTAGGAAACATAGAAAACAATGCCTGTCTCTAAGCTGCTTCTCCAAGATGCCATAAGGAATAATGAGGCCATTTGTCGCTCCTCTGAGCTCAGTGTTGAATGTTCAATCACCATTGAGAGGTACTTGTATGCAGACATTTGAGTTACATAATATAATATTATAGGCATAAAAAGATTTGTAATTAAGATGAAAAATCAATCTACCCTTTCCTTTTTATAAACTCAGCCTAAGCAAGTGACAAGTGGCTGTGTTCAAGGTCATAGAGTGTAAACTTGTGGATTTGACATGTAATGAAGTACTGGATTGACATAAAAATGTTCCTATCAGTTGCTAATGTGGCCGATGCATAGGGAATTGATAGTGTGTATGGTACATCTTGAAGCATAAAGGGTAAAAGCAGGCGTGGTCTTTCTGAAGATCTAGTCTAGTGGGAAAGGCTGGAGTTTTCAAAAAAAAAGAGCTTCTGTATGTCAACAGAGGTTGGTTGCTAAACTCTTGACCCCTACTGCCTAATATGGTCATAGCAAACATTCACTAAATAAATTACTCAATAAAAGTTTCTGAAAGTATAAGGAGAGCACAGTTGAAGCACAGGAGAGGAATAAATTCTGGCCAGGTGGAAAACCCAGAAAATACTTTGTCGGAAAGACTGATGCTTGGAGATTCCTAAGAAACAGGAGATAAAATGTTCTAGTTGGAGGTTTCAAAAATGCCACTGGAATGGAGGCAGCAAAGTATGGGTTATGTCCACAGAACTCCAAGAAAAACAATTCCTTGATGACAGTTTCCTCAGCCCAAAGCTCAGAGAAGAGACCTGATGTGGATATGGTATACCACACAGGTCAAATTCCCTGAGAAGCTTTGATGAAAAACTGATTTAGGCTGGGACAATCAGATGTCTGTCATTGAAACCAGAATGACTACAAAAACATGGATCTAAGTCTTCTCAGAGTGGACTCCACAAAGAGGATCAGAGAAGTCTTTGGAACTGCCCTGTTTCCTTGTGTGGTTTCTAGTTTGTATTGGTTTACTAGAGCTGCCAATAAAGTCCCACCAGCTAAGTCACTTAGCAATAGAGATGTCCTGTCTCCCAGTTCAAGAGTCTGGAAATCCAAAATCACCTTCAGCAGGGCAAGAGTCTTCTGAAGGTCAAGGGGAGGGTCTCTGACAAGCCTCTCTCCTTGGTTGGTAGACAACCATCTTCCTCCTGTGTCTCTTCATATCATATTCCCACTTTGTGTATCTGTCTCTGTGTCCAAACGTCCCCTTCTTATAAGGACACCTGTCAGGTTGGATTATGGATCCACCAAACCTCACCAGGACATCTGCAATGATCTTATTTTTGAATAATGTCACATTCTGTCACATTCTAAGGGGGTTAAGAACTCATCTGAATTCTGAGAGGGATGGATTACAATCTTTTTAGAGTATAGAGATTGTACTTGTATCATGTCAACCTCCCTCCTTTGTTTTCTTAAAGTATTCAGAATTGGATTGCTTATACCAGAATTGACAAATAAAAGGAGTGAAGAAATGCATGGGTGAATTATCGAATAGATGGGCATGTGGCTGGGTGGCTGGGTGAATAGGGCCACACAATGAATAGATGGGCATGTGGCTGGGTGGCTGGGTGAATAGGGCCACAGTCTGCCTGTCTCTATCCATTCTCTCTTTTCTTCACATGGCCGCTTTAACTGGTAGCTATCACTCTGAGGGGTCAGGTTAAGGTAGCAAAATGAATGCCAAGGACCCCATCCTCATCACCATCCTTTTTGTAAGTTGTCAACCAGGGGATATTTCATTAGAGTCAGTATAACAAGGAAGCTGGGACGCCATCTCCTTTGCTAAGCCTATATTGCTCCAGGGAATGAGACAGAACATCAATTACTTAGGAGAAAAGTCACATTTTATTCAGCCAGGGAACATGATCGGGAGGGAGGGTCCGAGGGATGAATGTGAATGTGAGCTTTTCATGGTCTCTATTGGGAAAAAGAAGGCTGCCCATCAGCTAATTTTAACAAATGCCATGAGTAATGACAGTTTCCCCAGAGGCCTGTGTCTGTTCTCTCTTCCTCACATATTAATTGGAAATGGAATCGTTATTGGATGAAATTAGAATCTTCACCTCCTCTCTACTTTGACCATGGAATACGGAATCCAAAGCAATTTAGAATGGAAAATATACAACATCTGACTCCCTCCTGGTTCTCTGTGTGGGACCCTTGGTCTGTACCCCAAAGGATGGTCTATGTCCCCCACAAGGTATGCAGAGGACCTCATTGGTAGCGACATGCTGCAAACCTGTTCACATCCCCACTTCCAGGTACACACTCTGCATCCCATTCTCACCCTGCTGTAGAAACACATTTTGTAGAGGCAGAAATAGGACACATTTGCTTGACAATATGTCCTCTCACAGATGCCTTGGCACCAAGATTTGTGCTTGTTTTCTTCCCCTCTCTTCCCTCATTTTCTTTCCTCTAGCTTTTCTCCTCATTCACTCAGACCCTAGAAGCATTCATCCACTGCATTCTTTGTGAAGGAGCTGCATAATGATATTTAACCTGGCTTCTCTCCTTCCATACAGCCAAGTGAATATTCTTTTCAGAAAACAGATCAGGAACCTGAGCAGAAACAGACCTTTTTGGGCACTATAACCAAACTACCATTAGAAATACTTTCTTTCATGACACTCCTCATTCCTGATGTCTTACACTCAGATATTATCTGACTTAATTCTTTGCCCATTAATTTGAGATATTATAAGAACAAGCTCCCACGAGGTCAGGAACAACATACATCTCTTTCACAGTTGAATCTCCTGCACCTAAAACCTAGTACAAAGCAGGTACCTGATAGAGAGAGAGGGTTGTGGGCACTGATGACTGGAAAGGCTTCTCTAAAGATGCAAGGCTTATTTTGCCTGGACTTGGAAGTGGTGATTGGCAGGATGAGAATAAGCAATCTGAACAGAGGAAAGAACATGAGCAAAGGAGCAGAGGTGAGAACAGGGCACTGCTCTGGTACATTTACCACTTTCAAAAGACACATATGAAGGATGCAGAACAGGTACATGAGTTTTTTGTTTTCTCTAAAATATTGGAATTTAGTTTGGTAACAAGAAAACCTGCATGGCTTAGAATAGGCCATAGAGTAAAACTGGTTTATTTGAAACATACGCAGCAACAGGAAGGAAGAAGAGATGACTAGACCACAATCCTAATCCTAGTCCACAGTTCGATCCTAATAACCAACAGTCAGAAGGGGAAATTCAAGGCTCCTGGGGCCACACCCCTCATTGTTAACAGAGATCTTAGTGTAACTGCCTCTGAGGGGGGCTTCTACTGATATTTTCCCTCCCATTTTAAGGAATGCTCTATCATCCATGGTAGCCAGAGTAGTACATTTTAATAGCTGGATCTTCACCTGTCACCCTCCCTTCTCAGATTCCTTCAATGCCATCCTGCTACCCAAGTGCAAAATCTACAGTGCCCATCAAGTCTCTATGAGCCTACACATTCCCACCTCTGCCATACTGACCATGTTGTTCTTAGAATAGGTCAAGCACAAGCCTGCCTCAGGACCTTTGAATTTGCTGCCTGCTTAGTTGGAAAGCTTTCCACCAGGGAAATGCATGCCTCATTCTTTATCTTCAACCAGCTCTCTTGCTTTGAAGTTACTCTTCCAGAGAGGTAATCACTCATTACTCTTTGTAAGGTAAAAGCATCTAGAAATGTCCCACTGCCATGCTTTGTAGTGGCCATTGTATGTATGTGTTTAATATTATTTTTTTACTTGTTTGTTTACCATCAAACTCCCTAGCTGACGTATAGTCTCTATACTTTACTATAGTTTCTATGCTGAGAGCAATTCCTCTCACAAAGTATACACTTAATAATTTGATAATGAGTGATTAAGAAAACCAAACTCCTGTATTTTGTGGTCTTAGAATAAATGTATAACCTCATTATCACTATTTTACCACTAATGAATGCCTAAGCCAGGACAAAATTATATGCACCTTGCTTCCTGGTCCAGCCTATTTTCCTGCTGCACCAGTGATACAATATGTCTCTTTCTCTTCCTCTATTGAATGAGCACAATATCTCCACCCTGTCTTTCCCAAGAAGCTGTACTATTTGCATAGTGAGAAAGTTCCTTATGAAGTAAACAAATGCAATGGCTGTGAGAATTCAAGGCGGTGCTGTGGGTAGTTTTAATTGATTAGCAAGAGAGCTGGCTGCATTCAGCACTTAAAGGAAAGTGATCCTATATATGCCACCACTGATGCATCTAAAGTTCCTAAGACTGCACTACATCAATCAAGGAACCTCTGATGGGATGGTTAACTAGGACACTGATTGTGGAAACCAGAATAAATCCAATTTGAATGAGACTTATAGCACATTTTGGGAAACATCTCAAGAATAGTTTTCAAGTGGGATGGTGACCAGCTGTTCTCCCTCTCTGCTCAGGAAGGAGGGGGAACCACCATGGGGATTTAGAGTCTAGGTATGCGACAGATTATACTGATTCTAGAGGTTGTTGAGGCTAACAATGAGGGAAGAAGAGAGGGACATGGACTTAATGTAAGAATCACTCTCTAGTTACCTTTATAAAGCAAATCTGTCCACGGTATCCCTGTGCTTATAAGCCTTCAGTGGCTCTCCACTACTGTTGGTATAAATTCTAAGCTAATTAACTTGACATTAAAGTCCTTCCATTAACTGGCTCTGAGTATCCTCTTTAGCCTAACTTCTCACCATGTCTTAATATCTTGATTTATAGTATACTTTGTAGTACCAAAGTTCTAGTTCTCTTTGCACCTTACATACATGCGCATACCCTCATTTTTTCTTCCTATTTTACTTCTATACTTTCCAATTCATAGAAAAACAGTTGTATTCTCTTAACCTGAATATTTTCATATCCTTTAACATTCAGGTCTTCTTTTACTTGCCAGCAAAACTTTCCTGTAAATATGTACTCAATGAGCACAAAAGGACAGGTGTTCACAATGTCCTATGCAGAACCCATACTAGTCACAAATAAATTGTCATAAATAAATCACCTCTCCTTCTCTAGGACATGTGGCAGAAATTGTGTGTCTTTGGCTTCTGAATTTCCTTTATGGAACACAGAGTGATCCAAAGTGCTAAGTATGTGCTAGCATCCCTGTAAGTGATTATTTCAGTGTGTTTTATTTTTTATTAATTAAAAACCTTTTCTTACATTGCTGTATTGTAGTCCTCATGATTCTCCCACAACTGTATCATACATGGACCATCAGCACATTCCCTTGGGTATATCTCTTCTCTATCGTGTCCCTCTGTGACACCTCTTTTGCTGTATGCCTCAGTTCTATGGTCAACTTGTGCTTTTTGACTTTTCCTTGACTGTTTGTTTTGTTTCTCTATATTACACATATAAATGAGGCCATTCAGTTTTTGTCCTTCCCATTCTGATTGATTTGGGCTAAAATAGCCCTCTTCAGCGTCATCCATGCTCCTTTAACTGGCATGAGTTTGTCCTTTTTGATTGTTGAATGCTATTCCATTGTTTACATACATCACAAATTTTCAATCCACTTGACTACTTTGGGGCATTTGGGTTATTTCCATATCTTGGCTGTTGCAAATAGTGCTATAATAACACAGAGTGCAAGCTTTCTTTTAAAATAGTGTTTTTACTGGTCCGGTCACTGTAGAAAGCAGTGTGGAGGACCCTCACACAAATGAAAATGGAACTACTAGTTGACCCAGCAATCACTCTTCTGGGAATCTACCCAAAGGAGACCTCAATACTTATACAAAGGGACACCTGTGCTCAGATGTTCATTGCAGCACTATTTATAATTTCAAGGACATGGAAACAACACAAATGCCCCCAAACACACGAATGGATGAAAAAGATGTGGTATATATACACAACAGGATATTACTCATCAATTAAAAATGACAAATTTCTAGTGGCGAGCCAGAGGGACTGTTAGCGCCTCCCACAACCGGCAGGGCTTCTGAAGGGGACTTTCAATGTAGGTGAGGCTCTTGGGGCCGGCGCCGGCGCAGATACAAATCCCAACAAGAATTACAATACTAGATAGAGAGTACAAAAGTAAAGGACAGAACACATAGCCCAGAAACAAAGGGAAGAAATCAAAACCCAAAAACAGCCAACTGAAGCAAGAAAACATCCTAGCGCAAAAGGCAGAAATCACTACAGATTAATATTCTTCAACATGCCAACTAATACTCGAGCAGTCGTTGCACAATATGTGGAGCAAATCCGAAGAGAAAACACAGGAAGGAAAAAAAATACAAATATTCAAATGAACCCAAAGGGATATAATCCATCTCCAAAGGACAAACAGACTCTAGAAACCAACATAGATGAAATCGAAGAAATGTCCTTTATGTCAGATAAAGAATTTAGACACATAATGATAAAAACAATAAATGAGCTAAGAGGAGCAGTAGAAAAATATAAAAAGGAACTTAGCAAAATGAACATCATCATTGGTGAACAGAAGAACGAGATTGAAACCCTAAATAAGAAAATGAAGGAGATGCAGCACATAAGAGGAGCGATAGAAGACATCAAAAATACTGGGAAAAGCCATGAAAGCAGACTAGAAGAAATTGAAGAATGAATCAGCACACTGGAGGACACAGAAGTAGAGAGAACTAAGAGAGAAAAAGAGAGTGATAAACAAAATAAGAAGA
>PVHY01013377.1:0-41533 GCA_004024945.1 Uropsilus gracilis
ATTCATGGATCAATGAATTTTATTAAGGTCATAACAAGTACTTATTTACCCCATCTGTCCAAAAATAATCCAGAAAATCCTTTTTGCATAGCTCCTGGACACTTGAAATTGCTTAAGAATCATTTGAGATCTGACAACTGAATTTTACATAAACTCATGGATATAATTGCTTTACTTTCATCTGTCCCTTTTCTCACTCAATTGTGATTCCCTAGGGCCTCTTCTTTGGCCAAAGTCTTTTTGGAAAAGACTGTATATACTAAGTAACTCCTCTTGAACTCTGTAGTGATCAAGGAACTTATTTTACTGACCAGGTACTATGAGAACTTAATGCCAGCTTTTACAGATTTTATGATTTTAACTGTGGTCATCATTCTCAATTATCTGGTTTAGTCAGTGTACTTACTAAAGTTGTACCATTGGCCAAAGTTGTACCATTGACCAAAATAGTTTGGCCAAAAACACAACATCTTTTTTGAACTCATAAACACATAACTTTTAAGACAGTCATAGCAACCCAAGGCACCTAACCCCTTCCTTTTTCTTTTTTCTCCATATTTCTGGTTTAATAAATATTTGTTTATTTTGAGTTAAAAAAACGGTCCCAAACATCAGTTGTTCACAAAAATAACCAAAGTATCTAATTTGGAAAATAAAATTTTTTCACTATTTTTCTAGATGCCAGCTATCATTCACAAAAATACACTGTAACATTTGTGTTGACCAACTCCACAAACATTCTTATATAGGGTAAATCACACACGCCTCTAACTCAAAGCTCTCTCACATGCTACTCAACTAATAAGTTGCCTTTCCAGTTAGGAAAGTAACTACTTAGCTCCTGTATGAATAAAATTCATGTATGCATAATGAGATTATTTTGAAAACAGTTGATAAAAACCATACATCCTTTTTATTAAGTAATAAAGGGTTATCAAAATTAAAAGCAAAAATTACAGGTGATGTATTCAATATTTATTGTAGCACTATTTACAATATCCAGGATATGGAAGCAACCCAAATGCCCCAAAATAAATGAATGGATCAGAAAGGTGTAGAATATATACACAATGGAGTATTCATCAATCAAAAAAGACAAACTTAAGTCATTCACAGCAACATAGATGGAGTTAGAAGGAATCATGCTAGCAGAAATAAGCCAGAAAGAAAAATATTGGATGGTCTCACTTATGTAAGTGATATAGGGGAAACAAACAAACAGACAAGAAAAAATTAAAACTGTCAGCAGAACTGAAGCATAGAGTAAGAGGGGGCAGGGGGGAAACTAGGAGTGGGATGGACACAAAAAGTTAAGATAATGATTCACCAAGAACAGGGTGGTGGGAAAATTCCAGTGTAGACAATGATGTAAAATAAGTTTTTTTTAATTACAGGTAAGATTTAATTAGTAGGAGAGTCAATGGAAGTGAAAATGGGACCAGGCACAAGGCAATATGAATTAATGAACATGGGGAGGACAAGGATAGGGAGAAGAGTAAATATGTGCTAAAGATACTAAAGTTACTGGCAAATTTTTTATTTTAGACAAGCAGCTAAGTAAATAAATAATGGGACAAGACTTCTAAACCCAACCAAGTGCTTTAAGAGTCATCCTAGCCACTGAAGTTGTCTCTGTCATCCTTTCTTTCCTCAGCCTCTTTTTCTTTCTCCTTGATAAGCTTGAGCTTGTCATTCTTCATCTTCATTATTATCATCATCCAGTAGGTCCCCCCCTCAACAGAGTCATCTGCATACCCTTCAGACTCCATCTTTACATTAGTCTCATCTTTCTTGAGGGAGCTGCTACTCCGATGACTTATAATTATCCCTCTCGGCTCCTTGTTCTGTTCCTTTTCAAAATTTTCCAGGCTTTCCAGCAAAGAATCTCTTTTTGTTTTATCTGGGTTGCCTTCTTTGATGGTCTGAAGGTCATCTCCTTTCAACTTCTTTCCAGATTTGGAAGAAGATGCTTGCTGTCGACTCTTAGATATGAAGCCACTTTTGCCCCTTTGTGATGTATTTCTTGTTAAATGCTGGCATTTCGAAGATACTACAGACAGCAATAGGAGGAAGAGGAGGAACACATGCTGGGTAACTGTACATCCTGTTATAATAATCCTGCTGGAAGTCATAGACCAAGTCATAAGAGCAGGTATGCAGTTCTACTGCAGAGTTTTTCATACCTGCTTTCCCTTCACTCACTTAAAACCTGGACAGCATTCCCTGCCATCCTCTCTTGCACAGACATTCCTTTAATTAAGATACTGAGTAAAGAAAAGCTCTTATGAACAGAGCAACCCACAACTTTGCCTATTTAAAGAAGTCTGCCTTGACATCAGACTTCTTGACCACAAGAGTATTGATATTCCCAATGAAGACATGGGAGTTGATGAGGCAAGGATCTGTCTTGTTGGTAACATTCTGGCATTGTCTTTGATGATAAGGTTCTTCAAAAAGCTGAAAAATGTAGATGAAGATTAAAAAAATCACTCAGCAAAGTTCCACTAACATATATTTCAGGTGATTTTTGTAAACAGGAGGGTAGAGGAAGAAGAGAGTTGATTGTGAATTTCCTAGTCATGGAGTCTGAGTGGGATACAGACTGCAACTGCTGCCCAATATTGGTGCAACTGCTCATTCTTCATTTCTTTTTTTTTTTTTCAATTTTTTCAGACTTCATTTTTTCTCCAAATTATCCATGTCTTTTTAAGCCCACAGTTTAAAGAGAGACATACTTCAATATTGTACAGGACTCACTTCCTTCATGAAAAACAACCATATTCTGGCTAAGCAATCATTTTACAGAACACTTCAGCAATACTCTCTATATTCTGGGGATTTTGCTTATTAGAAAAGGCACTTTAAGGAAAATTTTCCTCAACCTCACTGGAAAGGACTCCATCAGGTACTGCTAACAATCCCTGTGCAAGCAAACTTCAGGAAGTAGATTCATGTGATACCTCTGAAGTAAGCATCATATCCTGACTGGATCTACATGCTATCTGGGATCTGAAAATGATTTCCAGGAATTTGAAGTGGATGACATTTGAGAATATGGCCTTCACAAAGCAACCAAACCAGGCCTGTAAACATATCTCATTATTGTTATTTCTTGCTTAGAATTTTCCTCTCTCTTTCCCATGGACATACAATGCTCCAGGGCACATCTTCCAATGAAAGTGGGATTGTTGGAATGGGTTCACTGTATAAAACCCTCAACCCCAATAATTATGTTCACCAAAAGGGTCCAGAAAACACCCTCCTCATTAGTGAAGAATGATCTAGTGACGTAAATACTGAAATCTATGTGTAGCTCAGGGGGAAGCTATCACCTGTAGAAAAAGTTTTATGGTATGTGATACCAGTAAGGATAGCAGGGTCTCTGGTATGAATGCGGAAAGTGAGATTTCAGAATAATAGAAACCAAGTGGTTTCATGTAACATGACAAAATAGATGTTAACTAAAGCAAGATCAGCACGCCAATGAAGGTGTTTTGTCATAGCAGCCTGTGCCTGTGCCTAAGGATGAGAATGAGTGTGAGAGTGAGAATGATAGTTAAGTAGAATACAGATTGGCTTGTTTAATAAAAAAAAAATTGAAAGGCTTCCTTAATGAGCTTTGTAGACATTTGTTTGGGCAACTGCACTTGGACAACTGGACCTGACTCCAAGGTAAAATCTATCTTTTCTGGACCAAAAGTTGTGCTAAACTGAAAGCATGCATGAGCCCAGTAATGGGAATACAGATTCTGTGACCCTTGTGGAGTCTGAATATGTGACTAATTCAGACTTCCCAGGAAAGATGAAATAAATAGTTCCTGAGTCTCTGATCACTATTGCTCCACCAGTTAGCATGGAGGCTGATAGAAATAAAGAGGTAAATGGAATTTAGTTCCAAGTTCATCTCAAAGTGGGTCCAAAACATCCACAGTCCTACCATGTAGTGTATTGTGCCACACTTCATACTTTCCAAGTCTCCAAGTGTAATTGTGACAGATATACTTAGAAAGTTCTGTTTGCAAGGTTGGCCTTGTTTTTTTATCTGGGAACTTGGAAGTGGAGAGCTTCCCACTACTCCTTATCATTTTTTCTTTAGCATTCTGAATTCACAGATCCAAATTTTCTGGACCTGACTTTAAGGTAAAATCTGTCTTTTATGGACCAAAAGTTGTGTTAAACTGAAAGCATGCATGAATACAGTAACGGGAATACAGATTCTGTGACCCTTGTGGAGTCTGAAGTCTTTTTCTGGGTCCCTAAATACCATGCTCAATGGGCCACCTGGGTCACTTGCAGATGTCCACAGGGGATTATGGGGGTTATCTGAAATCAAGGTGCCAACTGGCTCTATATTTCTAATGTAGAGGGTTGTGGTGAGACTGACTGCCTTCCTGATCTGTTATTACTGCAGAAAGCTGAAAGTTGGGGACAAGTATATCACAGCAACAATGACCGCCACGACTGACTCCTGACAAACCAGACTCTAGATCTCCTATGGAAGATATTCCACCACTGTTGACCTGTGTTCATATTTCTAGGTTGGCTACAATTTACAACAGTGGATTGATAGCTAGATGCTGTTTCACTCATCTCCCCCCATACACACACACTTATTAAGAAAATTTGATTGTAAAATGTGACTGTTTCCATAAAGAGATTGCTCTTCTCAAGCTGCTCTTTGGATGTAGTGAGGACTAAAGGTAAGAGTGGTAAGTCCATCTTAAAAATTCAGGTGATCATCATAACCAATTCCCTGAAATAATGACTTTACTTAATTTGTATAAAAATGTTTTTCTCTGTGAAAATGCTTTTGGACTGCATATAACACTGCTTCCAGACAAAAAATCTGGGTAAGAAAAGGGGATGACTACAGCAGTCTTAAGTTATAGCTCCTGAAATGGACACACTGATTTTAGAACAATGGAGAAAAAGCTGAGGAGGCATAAAGAGGGGATAGGACATTAATGAGCTTTGTCTTTCAGAACCTTTCTGTAGGCTGCCCTTTCTTCTTGAGGGAAAACTCCCCATTCTGCCTTTCAAAGCTACTGTGAGTAGTGAGCAGTGTGAGCAGTGAATTCAAACCAACTGCTGAACACAGCTGTAGTCATATCTGATGGTGTCAACTGACAGCAGCGTATGGCTCTAGCTCCTACATTCTCTGTGCAACACTTCCAGATGTCATCTACATACCTGAAGAGGATGAACTGATATTACACATAAGCAAAAATGGCAATCCCTTTGAAACCAAGGACGGAGTTGAATTATTTGGAGTGACGTGAGAATTTTGAAGCAAGAGGCCTGCCCCTAGCCATTATAAGGAAAGCCTTGCTATTGCCTAAATAATGTGTGCCCTTCTTGGGGTGCCCTAACAATTGTAAACTCTGTATGCACTTGCAAACTCTCTCCAGGGGTATCATATGCGCCGAGATTGTATTTCTCCTGTGTATATCTTGATAACTATCACACTGCCTCTGTCCTACAAGGCATTTAGGTTAGCTTTGCCTTACTGGTCTAAGTTGGTGCTTTTGGCCAGAGTAAGGCTAATATTCTAAGACAGACTTTTATAATCCCTCTATAGTGGGATTTGCTCTAACAGGCCAACCCTAGAGGCCAAGAAGGACATAACTGAGGTCATTATTGCAAGTTGGTCACCTTGCTATGTGTGGCCCTACTCATAATTTTGTTATAAAGACACATCAAAGACCAAGTGGGTAAACTGTGCAGGAAAGAGTTACCATAGCAGGCCTGAGAGCGCTAACCTTTAAAAAGTTGCTCACAAGTTTGGTCCTTGGATGTCATCTGGAACTAAGATTTGGGGATTGTTCCTATCTTAATACAAGTCACCCCAAAGTAAGAGTAGTTCACAATGTGGTATATGGTAAATAGCTGCTTTCCTCCTGGGAGTCTAGGATTTGCTGCATGGTAGACAGAGGGTGCCCACATGACCAGTACCCAATAAAACTCTGGGTTCCTAAGTTTAGGTAAGTGTCTGCTGCAGGAAGACTTTACACAAGCTATATGACACAGGAGAAATTAAGCATATCTGTGTTAGTACAATGAGAGAGGATACTTGGAAGCTTATATTCCGTTTCTTCCAGATTTTGATGTACTTTTTGTCTTTGCTGATTTTACTCTGTATTCTTTTACTGTAATAAATCACAGCCATGAATAAGACTGTATCCTGAGTCCTAGTGAATCATCAAACCATATTATTAGCAGCCTCAGAAACCAACCCTTTCATTTTTTCCCCTAATAGAGTAACAGATTTTATAGTGGAATTCCTTAAATTTCCCTCTCCCTAGCCAAGACAATAAATTATAAGTAACAATGCATCCTTAGAGAAATCTTTGAGGTCATCATTACTTCCTAAAAATTAAAAGTATACAGAAGTGATAATTTAATCCAGCTTTTTACCCTCTACAAAAACTAGATGGATCTTAAAGATACCAATGGTGGTATTTCCAACTGGAGCTGCCATGTCAGATGTGGTACCTTTATTAGAACAGATCTGTACTGCCTTTGGCATTTGCTAGGTACCTGTTTTTCTGGTGAATACATTCATCTTAAATGAATAAAGTCAGAAGCAGTTCATCTTCTCCTAACAGGGTAGAATACAGTCATTGTATCATCCCAGGGTTATGTTCAATACTTTACTTTCTTTTGTAACATATTCCATAAAGACCATAACAATAAATATTCTACAAAAAATGATGCTAGACTACCACACTGATATTAACTAGACCTAGTGAGTAATAAGTGTAAAGGATCCTAGATGGCTAGTAGGACACGTAATGAAGCAAAAGATTAGTCTCATTAAGATTCAAGGGCAGCCACATCAGTGATTATTTTAGGGTTATGAGTTCGTGTCAGGAAATCTCCTCTGAGGTAAAATATAAGCTATCTCTTATAGCTCTTAGCACTAACAGGCACTTTGGTGATCTCTTTGGAGTTCAGAAGGAGCATATGCCATATTTGAAATTCAAAATGAGGCCCAGGTTTGAGCAGGGTTTGAAGTAAGAGAAAGATATGCAGTAGGTCAAAGTTATGACATTAGCGAGCGATCAGTCAATCTGATATTGCTATAAATGGCCATGTTGGATAAGGATAGATGCTGGCAAGTCACAACATGAGAATCACAGTGAATTATTACAGGGCAGGCCCATCCATACCTTGTAGTATAGTGGCTAACTTCTCTATGTTTATCAATAGATTCTGTTATACTTTTGAGTCCTAGTAGAGACTGAGCGACCAACTATGAGATACTGAATAATTAGGCCATTAACACAAGATTAGGTATCTGAGAACCCCTTCAAATAATAGTAATAGTAAACTCAGAAATGGCTTCCAGCAGGTCCAGAAGGATTTTTCATTGATATGTATATATATAAATATATATTTACATTATTGTATACCCTGAGGTTCTCCCATCACATTGCCATCTCAATCTCCTGTGCCCATCCCTCCTTTGATCTCCCCCTTTTGCTATTTGCTTTTTAGTTCTGCTGTCAGTTTGTTAGTTTTAACTTTTTTCTTGTCCTTTTGTTTGTTATCTCTATATTCTGATAAAGGTGAGATCATCCAGTATTTCTCTTTTCCTTTCTGGCTTATTTCTGCTAGCACCAAAAAGAATTTCATGAACAGGTTATCTGGACTCCCAATTCACTTACCTCTATTGAACCAGAGTCTCTCCCAATTCGTCACTGTGATTTCACAAGATTCTTTATGCTCGATAGCAGAGTAGAAAAGATCTTTGCCCAAGTTCATAGTTCATTGGTGCAAGACCATTACTATTTGTAGATGACATTAGGAACTCCAAAAGATTCTACATATAAAATATATAATTTAAAGAGTTTGGTAACCTTGCAGAATTTGAAAAATCAACATTTAGTCTATTTTATAAACCAGCAACAAACAGAAATTGACTTTTAAAGAAACAATTTACAACTATAAAACATTCAAGCTACAAGGAATAAATCTAATTAATAAAGTGTAAGACAGAGGGAAATTATACTTTTATAAAGCAACACTAAGATGTTTAATGATGGTGGGAGGAACAGATTCAGTCTGTTACACAGATCAATGGAGGACAAAATATTCTATTTAAAATAGTTATTTACATAGAAAAAAATTGAATTGAGTTTTATGTAAAAAATCAACTCCAAATGGATCTTAGTGTGCAAAGATTTAAATGTGCAAACTAATGATCTCAGTAGAAAACACAATTAAGAAGACACCAACTACAGGTTAAAGAATTAACATGTTGGTATCAAATCAATGATTTTGATTCATCATAGATATTTTAAAGAAGTGAAAAGACAAAAGAGAAGATACAGTACACATGCTGACAAAGAATATCAACAATATATAAAGAATTCCTTCAAACTGATGTAAAAAGAATAATAGAAAAATGACCAAACTCATGAAAAAAGACAAATATAAATGGAAAACACAGAGGAAATATTCTTTTGCTGTAATCAGAAAAATACAGGTAAAAACCAGAATAAGGTACTTCATTTTTAACATCATTGTTGACAAGAAATTTTAAAGTTTGACAATAACAAATGTTGGAAAGAATATGATACAAGAAATCCAAGTTCTATATGTTGAAAATGAATGTGAAAGTCAGTGCAAATACCTTGAAAAACAGTTGAACTTTGACTACTAAATTCAACAATTACTTCTGAAATTGGGTCGAAAAGGAGGCAAAAGCCTCCAACTTACAAGCCACAGGTTCGCTTCACCCACACGTAGCAGTGGCCACTCAAAATGCAGTTTAACAACAGGGTTTATTAACAAGGGAGTTCAATAGGGAAAATGAAAATGTCCTTGAAGCTACAAGTGGAAGTTATCTTACCCCAGTCACCATTCTCAGTCCCAAAGGTCCCAAAGACAAAGTCCAAGATGGTGCCCCTCCAAACCTTAGAGGTAGGCACTTTCACAAAGTCCAGTCCTTTCTCCGGCATCTTCTCTTTTCTTCTTTTCTCTCAAGTGTTCCATGCTGCTCCACTTCTCCAAGTCTCTTCAAACTTCTTCCACAATTGTTGATGCACAAATCAGCTTTTCAGATTGGGGGCCATCTCTCGGTACCAGCTTTCCATATCACCTTGCTGCAGTGCCACACTCTCCACACTGGCCACTCTGCCAGAAACCATGGTTCCTCGTCACCTCCAGCTCACTGTTCTAGGGGGCTTTGCCAAGCCTAGTCACTCAGGCTACTCTTTACCTGCCTGCCATTCTCTTCTCTCCACTCCCCAAAAGTTCTCTCTTTTTTCTCTCTCTCTCCAAAAGTTCTCTCTCTTCCTCGTCTCTGCTCCTTGCCTTTTTATCTCTCTGCCTCTGGTTCAACTACCTCTTCCAACTGCTACTTCTGGCAGTTTAACTGACACACCCCCAAGAGGGGAGGGGCTAACGTCCACTACCCAATGGGGGAGGGGCACCTAGTTAACTGCCACAACCCCCAGGGTGGGGAGGGGCACCCAGTTTCAACCCCCATCTTTGTTTTCAAACCAAACATATCTATGTTGTTCCAAAATAATCCTATACCTTCTTTATCTCCACATATAACATGTTAAACATGTCATTACATAAATTCCAATTACAGAAGTTATGAAAGCATATAGGCAAAGCATCCAAATACACTATCAGCAGGTTATGGCATTTTCAAAGTAACCAACAATTAGTAAGTATCCAAGTTTCAAGTATCCAACAATTAGTAAGTATCAAAGAGGAAAAGTTCAAGCCCTTTAACCCTGTGGAACCACAAAGGGTTCAGCTACAGCAGTTATCAAAGCATATATCCTTTATTTTGATTTGTGCATCAGCAATTGTGGAAGAATTGGAGCACCTTGTAAAAGTGGAGCAGCATGGAACACGAGAGAAAATAAGATGCTGGAGAAAGGACTAGACTTTGCGAAAGTGCCTACCTCTGAGGTTTGGAGGAGCAAAGGAGCACCATCTTGGACTGTGTCTTTGGGACCTTTGGGACTGAGAATGGTGACTGGGGTAAGATGACTAGCCACTTGTGGCTTTAAAAAGAAACTTTTTGTTTTCTTGGTTAACTTTCCTTATTAACAGTTTTCTTGGTTAAGTTTCCTTGTTCATAAAATCCCTTGTTAAACTGCATTTTGAGTGGCAACTGCTACACATGGGTGAAGCGAACCTGTGGTTTGTTAGTTGGAGGTTTTTGGACCTCCTTTTCAACCTGATTTCACTCCTAGGTAAATACTTGACAGTTTCAGAATTTGTATTACTGGTTAAATACTCGAGATATTTTGCACATTTCTATCAGGAGGTATATGTAAAAATATTTACACTGACAGTGTGCATAAGAGCAAAAATCAGAAAACAATTCAAAAGTGCACTGATTGAACAAACTGGTGTAGTCACAAAATGGAATTATTTTATGATGAAGTACATGAACTACAGTAACACACAATTGTTGGATTTTAATAATTATGTGGCAAAAAACAGTACCAGAGTATACACACAGTATTACACCTTTTACACCTTTATTATAACATTTAAAACTAGACGTAAACATAGATCGGGGGAGAAATATATAATACAATTAAGTATATTGAAAAGAACAAAGAAAGATGCATAGAACTCAGGATGGTGTTTAATCTCTCTTTAAAGGGGGGTGGGTGGGATGCATATATAGCTACCATAGATCATTACCAAGGTTCTGCCGTTTGGGGAAGGAGTACTGTCCATGGATGGATACTTATTATTAGATAGATGATTCTTATTCTATTTATAAAAATACATATATAGAAACAAACAGGCAGCTAAATAAAGCAGATCATGTATGGACTAGTGGTCAGGACTTAGTATAATCCACTTATGTGAACCTGAGATGTAAAAAGATTTTTAAATATTTTAGAAGCAGCATATGTGACAGATTACAAGGCACATAGAATCCACCATGAAGTATTCTTGCCAAAAATGTTTAACATCCACAAAGCTTAAAATCATCTCCCAAGGAACCAGAATCAGGTGCTCCCCTGCTTCATTCTGGGGTGCTACCAGAACACAATCTGGACAAACTCTTGATGGCAAGGTTTTTACAGCGTGAATCAGCTTTAATTGCCGACAGCAAAGGGAAAAAAGCAGGCAGACATAAAAACAGAAGCAAAGACCAGTGGGTGCCAACACGCCGTGGTCTGTTACAGAGGTCTGTAAGAGTCTCCAGACTCGCACCCGAGACAAGCTGTGTGGCCGCTTCTTCTCCCCAAGAACCTCTGAGGCTGACCAGAGGCCCACATCTGGCTCCAAGGAGGTGGGGAGGTGTTTTGTGGCTGCGTGTCCAAGAACCTAGCTCGGGAACCCCAAATGCGTGCTAGGGAAGAGTTCCCCCTTTCTCCAGAGGCGGAAAGAAGCCGTCCCTCAAAAACCATGGAAAAGGTACGTGCTAGGCTGCCCAGTGACGACTCTGGGTTCTGAGGACTCTGGAACTTCCTTTGGCTGGAGTACAAATACTATAGAACCTGGTTTCTCTGTGGAGAAAATAACACCCGTCCTGTGCACATTGCTGTGAGACGTACCCACCTGTGGAATTTTTGTTCTTGAGTTGCGGACTAAAGCTGATAATATCAAGTTTCTGGTATTGAAAAAGCCACTGCTCAACTAAAATATAAAACAGATGTCTGTTTTACCAGTAAAACGGGCTTATCACAGGAACCGTTTAAGAACCTGAACACACAACACCCTGACATGCAGACAAGGGAAGAGTTTATATGGCGGAGGTGGGTGTTGGGGCTGAGTGAGTTCTGGCTTCTCATTGGCCGAGCCGTGGGGCTTCTCATTGGTGGAGCTGTTGCTGGGCAGGATAGATCCTCCCTTGCGTGTGTAGCAAATCACTTTCTGGTGTGCACTGCTTCCTGCGGGCTCTTTCAATCAAGAAGAGTGCAAATTAGTGGAGTGATAATACTTGTACATGAGAGCGCCCCCTATAGGCCTTCTCAACTCTAATTTTAGGTTTATTTCGTTTTTATGCTAGTAAGCCTAGTGCAAAGAACAAAGCATCAATACTGATGCCTGCCACGGACTTTAAAGGGATTTGGAAAGATTCTACACCATTTTTTAACCATTCTTCATAAGGAACTTGACTTGTAGTCCAGTGCCCGTACTAGACGGGAGCTAAGAACACTGTGGAAGGCAGAGCTCATTGCACCTACCTCAGATTTTATTGCAACAGTGAAATAAGTTGCTTTCTTTTTATTTATTTATTTATTTATTTATTTATTTATTTATTTATATGTAAATTTCACATCTTTGCAATCCCAGGGATTTGCCCCCCTCCCTCCCTTCCCTCCCCTCTTTCCCTTCTGTCCATTGTGTGCTTCGGTTTGGTGCATAAGTTGCTTTCTAGAAAGGCTTTCAAAGAGTGTTGATACAGTGTTAAAAGGTCATGTCTCTCCTTCTGCCCCATCAGATGAACATCCCTACCCTCTAGGCTTACCTTCAACAGCCTGATCTTTTCACAAAGGCTAGAGAAGGAATGTTGGAAATTGAGGAACTCCAGGGAATAAGAAAACAAACCTGTCCCAGCCTGAATCTCTGTGTACCTCCAGCTCAAGGACTTTCTGACACTTGCCCACCTTTTTTTTTTTTACTCCCTTGTGATTCTGGACAATAAATACCTCTGCTCTCTTCCAAAGAGCAGGACCTGAGTTCTGCTGCCCTCCTCACTTTGTCAACAAATTAAATCATTTTCCTTTTCCTCAAACTCTGTTTCCTTTTAATAGCTGAGGGAAATAGAGGCCAGTGTTCCAGTAACAATGTGATAGTGATTGTTTAGAAATATATTGAGAGTCAAGATGCCAGGCACTGAATCCCCCACTGCCCTGGGCTGGCGGGGTGGAGGTGGTGGGGCATGGGGGGGTTGGGAGGGGTTGTGGAGGTTAGTGGGCGGTAGGGGTCATTCCCTCTGGTCTTTTCCAAGTCCAGTCAACTCTCACCAGAAGCAACTAAATAAGTGATTCAAGGCAGTTGCACATGAATACAGAGGTGAAAAACAAAGAAGTATTCCGCAACAACGAACATATCAGATCCGTGGGACACAGGATGGTAAGACTGATTATAGAGATGAACTACCTCAGAAATACAACCACTGTGATCTACAATGATGGGAAACAGAATTTCGCGTTCAGTGATGCCTTCAGCATGATCAAAGGACCCTCCCACTTTAAGGGGTGAGGAAAGCCACAGAGATGGGCAGAGGCCCCACGACAAACCGAACCAACCATCTGCTAGAGCCTATCTCAATCAAAAAAATTGGTGCACAAACTTTGCCTGGGAGAAACACTCCCAACCCCAGCAACCAGAACTACAAAACAAAGAAGGAGCAAAATATGACAGAAAATGGGTCCAAGCAGCCAACCGGAAAGGAGAAGGCACTGAAAGAACAAAATCATGCGTGAACTGGTGGCCAGCAGCAAAAAGACACTTGGAAAACTAAGCACAGGCCACTGTGTCCCAGGAAACCACATCCACACCAGACAAAAGGACATTGCTACAGGAAAGAAGAGGAAGAACCCAAGGGAATAAAAATTAAACAATAAATGGCAGTGAAAGAAGAGATGGAGACCAGGGGGGTGGAATGGGGTAGGGGTGAGGAACACCCAAAAGGCAAATGTAAACAAAACTTATTCAATAAAAATATGAAAAAAAAGAAAGAAATATGTTGAAAGATGGAGAGAAAAGGAAATAAATTCTTCAAAGAGGAAGAAAGGAAGAAGAAAGAAAAAGAGAAAGGGAGGGAGGGAAGGGAAGGGAAGGGAGGGAGGGAGGGAAGGAAGGAAGGAAGGAAGGAAGGAAGGAAGGAAGGAAGGAAGGAAGGAAGGAAGGAAGGAAGGAAGGAAGGAAGGAAGGGCATTCAAAGACTTGTAGGCCAGGACAAAGATTTGAACCTGGATTTTAAAGCTTAGATGGTACTCAGGTTGGAAATTTGGGCTCTGTCTATTTTCTGGCTTTCAGGTAGAAATCTCCTGAGACCATTTTATACACACAATTTCCTTAAAATAATTATCACTCCTCTTTGAAAATCTGGGTTAAAGGGAAAATAGCTTACCTTTCTTCCAAGTTCAGCAACTTGGGAAACATTTTCCTGTTCAATTAAGAAAAAAAGCAAGTTTGATACTCCTTTGCTAGATATGATCCTATCTAACAAATGTTACAGCTTGGTGTCCCCTGAAAGACAGGACAGAATGTCTAGATACAATATCACTGTAACATCACTGGAAGATACAGATTATCTGACAAAAGACCAAAGAATATAATAATTTCACAAAAGACTTTTCAAAATTATGCTATGTGAAAGCGATTTTTAAAGCCTAGATATCAGAAATAAGGATTTGACTAAATCTTAACATACATATCATCTCACTATAAAACAAGTAAATGATAATTCAGTGAGGAAATAGATGTGTTAACAAACCTCATTGTTGTAATCATTTCCAACTTATATCAAATCATCACATTGAAACCTTAAACTTATACAATGTCATATTTCAGTTATGTCTCAGTGAAAGAGAAAAAAAGAAAAATAGCCCCCATGGACCTAATTTAAAATTGAAAAAAAAAAAAACCATAATATAAAAACAAAACCATGAAGAAATGTTAACCAGAAATTGAATCAAAAGGAAATTTTGGAAGAAATATAAAGTCTTTATTGCAGAGAGCTCACACATCAGGGAATACAGCTTTCCCATACAAATTGAGAGCATGGTCCCCTGAAAGTATGCTTCCCTCATCTCCACACTCCCCCAGGAAGGGGCGGTAGGATTTATGCAGGTTAGAAAAACAAAATAGGACATAAAAGCTAAAAAACAGGTAATGAAAGTCACAAAATGGAAACTTATTCCCAAATTAACTGATAAGTGGGTCCAAACCAAAACTCTACCTATTGGTCTCCATCAGGAGATGGCTGGGGACTTTCCAGATTATGAATAGGCATCTGCAGGCGATTGGCAGCTGTGGTGTTTCCAAGAATCAAGGTGCATGTTCAGTCCCAGGTACTCGCATGGATACCTGAGTCCATGTCATTTGGGCCCCTTTAGCCTGCATGTGTCCATTTTCATAGTTACTCTGGTTTCAGAGTTCTTTCCTCAGTTGTTACAAAGTACAAAGACCATTTAGAGATACCATCACTGGTTTTACACACACATCCATAATGTTTTGTTGTCATTGTTCTAATCTTAATTCCAGAATACCACTTTTCCAATTGTAAAACAAACATCTAACCCAGTTGATCCTTGAGAATAGAAACCAGATAACATTAGTGACTGAATACCCAGGACTTGATATAGTGCATTGTAAATGGTATGAATTGAATATTTTTATTTAAGTAAATAACTTAGAAATCTCCACAATTTCATTAAAGACAATATATCCAGTATATTGTTTTCTGGAGTACAGATCTGAAATAGTACAACTTAGGCCCAAATATCAAACCATGAATTAAGCAAACAAAAAAAAAGTAGGAAAAAAGGAATTCCCCTGTCTTAGGTTTCAGTTCCTCACTCCCATTCACTCTCACTTGCTTTAAACTATTTCTGTGTTTAAAGAAATGTGTGGAAGATAGCTAGTTACCTTTTTGGACTGGGTTGAGCTCACAGGGCCTAGGCAAAGAGCCCATGCATTCTGAGAGGTCTACAAGAAGTAAGTCCTATTCTCTACTCTGCTTTAATCCAGACCTGCTTATATGAAGCCCTATTGAGTAACTGCTGATCATTTACATATGGAATAAATAATTTAGATAACTTAGAAATAAAGTAGAAAAGTGGTTTTAAAAGAAAAAGCAAACGGGAGACCAGTCATAACTCTTGAGCCCACCAGGCAGAACACTAAGCATCTTCTCCCCAAATGTCAGCTGCAGCCTCCACTTGTCAACATCTTGATTCTCTTGATCCTCCAGCTTCTGCCTTATAGTTAGTTGCTAACTACAGAGGTTTCACACATAGCAAGAACCAAAGGAAACTGCAGATTTCACGAATTTACAGTCTGATGGCAGTACAGCCACATATGCTATAGAGTGTTATTAAATTTGGTAGCCTGTTTGCTCTCAGCTTTGCAAGTTGTTTAAGAACACTTCTTACTGAGATTCTACTGGTCTTGTAGCAGTAAGAAATGATGAGACTCACTCCGGCAGTGATAAGAATCAACTTCTTAATGATGAAAGAACAAGTGCTCATTACCTAGTCTGTGGGGATCAGATAAACTATGGTTTATTAGTTATTGGGAGCTTTGTCAGTGCATATGGCTTAATAAATACGTATGATTTAATAAAATTGTTTTTCTTATGTTTCATTGCTTTATAAAGTCATACCCCATATACAATCATCATTAAAATTCATTAACAGCCAGTACCAAATATATAAGAATCCAACACTAAAAGTATAACAAAGAGTTATGGACTTTGAGGTAAACTTCAGCCCTCCCTAACCTACTCACTGGAATGTAAACACTAAGTTCTGTCTAGTTCTGCCTGAGAAATGAGGATTCCATCCGTAAGTACTGCCACTTGATCACCAAAGAGGGAACAAAAGCTTCTTTTGGCTTTTGCACTCTCTTTTCCCTGGAAGGGTGCTGACTAGTTGAAGCAGAGAGGACAGTGAATGATAGAGTGAATCAACAACCCCTAACTGGGCCAGTGGAGTCCTGCAACCCTACCACAACTAGGACCCAGAGGTCAGCTAAGAATAGCTGTCAGCTATGTGGATCTTCATCAAAACATAGCAGTACAGCCCTATCTTTTCGACTCTTCCCCAAATTAAAGCTAGCAGAGAAGTTCTTTGGGAGAGAAGAAAAGAAGTATAGGTGACAACCTAGTTATTTGATATTCTGGGCCCCATTTAACAAAGAGGGAAATATGATCCCTCTTTCAAAATGAAAGTACTATTTTAACAATTTAGAATGTCTTGAGAAAATTCAACATGCTTACTCTGAAACTTTAATTCAAGAATGTAGTAGTCGTACCATTATGCAGGTAACATCCCCCTCTTAAAAATCTAGAAGGGTATTTTGATTTTCCAACAGCACCCTAAAACTTTTTTTAACACTTGAATCGCATAGTATAGTGCACAGATTTTGCAGTTTTAAATAGACCCTTTATCTTGAGCAGATTAAACATTTATAACCATTGTCATGAAACATGGCTAATTCTGTTTTTCTGGTGATAGACTAACCATAGAATCAAACTTGTCTCTTTCACATTAACAACCAAATTACATGTACATGTACAGTTTGGTGCAAAAGCCCTGATATAACTGCATTTAGCCTTTCAGATTAGACAGCTTATGGGCAGAAATTATATGATGTAAAATAGAGGTTCTTCCATAAAGTGTTAGGGTAGGAGAGGATTAGAAAAATACAAAATTCCCATGAAGTAAATATAATTCCTCACTGGTCTACTAATCCATGAAATTCTAAGATAAACAATAGTACTCAGAGGTGTTTACTTAGATCCAGGTTCACCAAGACACTTCAGCTTCAAGCTGGTTCATCATCATCCTCCTGCTGTATTCATAGGTCAAAATTAGAGACCCATTGGCAGGGATGGCTCTAAGAATAGTAGCATTCAGTCCAGAATACAGAACTGCAATTCCTTCATTTTTTATAATATTTAAAAGAGTTCCAGTAAATCCTGCCACTTTTCCAGACATGGAAAGAACCTGAATTCTGGATTTGATACAATCCACTGGGAATATAACAAGCCAAAGGCAAATTCCAGCAATCCCACCGCTTAACATCAAATGGATAGGGCCTAGTTCATCTTTTGATCTCCCCGAAGCAAAAAAAGACCGGCTCATTTCATAGCCTCCAAAGAAGCAGAAATATCCTGGTACTTCTTGCAGTAGTGTGCTAGAGAGTCCATGGTAGAAGCCCAAAGGACCATCCTTTCTAAGAATACTTTTCACAACAGACCAAACTGTATTTTGGCTTTTTGTTATCTTCCCTGACATCTCCATTTCTCTCATGGCTTGTAGCCGACATTTCACAAGCTCAGTGGGGCACAGTGCCAGGGCGGCAAATGCAGAGGCACAGGAACCAGCAATTGCAGTCTGCAGGTCACTCAGCTTTGCCTGCTTGTCCAGTCCAACCACATTTTTCACAAGCTGTTGGCAGAAACCGTAGCACATGAAAAGGACTGAGTTCTCAGCGACATAGGCCACCAATGCTGGGCCTGTGCCCTTGTAGAAGCCCCTCAAACCCACATGGGAGTACGTCTTGAGGCAGCAGTCAATGAGGCCCTTGTATAGGCGGGGAAACGTCTGCATCTTTACTTTCACTGTGTCGAAGGGTTGTCCGATCAGGACACACACTATACCCCCGGTGGCCCCCGCTGTGAGATCGATGACGGCTTGGATGGCAGAATTGGACTTCATATTCGTTCACTGGTGGTATCCGTGGAAAGGAACTGTCTGGAGTCTAGGACTGCGGTCTCACGTCCCACCACCTGCCCTTGGCTCTCACGCTCTGACCCTCTGGCGGGCAAAGCCGGTAAACTCGACGCGGGCCACACCCCCACCCCCTCCCGCGCGCACTGACATTAACCCCCGTCTGGGGACCCAGAACGCACGCCCCTCTCCTGCACGCTCAGGGCTCAGGGCCGAAACAGCCCGCAGACACCGCCCTGGCGCTAGCCTGGCTGGCCAACCAACGCCCAGGGTCAGACCAAATAAGCACTTGTAATATTGTATTATAATACACCAGTGATAGCTGCTCGATAAATTCTTGCAACGATGGCCCAGTCTCCAGGTTCCATAATTCACCCGGAAGAGAGAGAAATGCTCTTCATTCTGTAGGATCCTCTCACCCCATTTCTTACTAGCTAAGCAAAATGAATGTTCCCAGTAGGTTGAACCTAGTCTAAAGGTCAATCTACAGAAATAAGAGATTTAAAATGGGGAAGACAACTACCTAGGGGTTTTCACGTAGTTGGTGACTCCTTTTGATCAGAAAATACTAGTCGCTTCTGAGGTGTGACTGGAGCTCTGCGGGGGTGCCAGCAACAGGGCAGCTCCTAGATCCAGCTCTTCACTCTCCTGGGGTACCTCTCTATATGCAGCTCTACACTCTCCTGGGGGCGCCAAGGAAGGCCTGGCACACTGAAGAACCGCTATTTCATGGCAAGCAGTATCTCCAGAAATCTGGTATCTGGTGAGACGCAATACTCTTATACCTAGATGTAGAACAGATTTTACAGTCTGCTTCGGAAAAATATATGTTGCCAAGAACCTTGATAGAAAAGCGTTTCATGCTTGCTAAGTTTCGGGGTCCCAGTTGAGGAACCACCTCGCTTTATGCAGCAGCAGTTGCAGAATTTTCAGGATGTACATGACAGTTGGTCAAACTTGGCAGATTTGGGTATTAATGAGGATATTGCTGTCAGGAGAGTTTTTCCCTCGTGTGCACTGAATCCAGCTGAGAGATTAAGATTTCTAAGCAATCTGGGAAAGGACTTTGGACAATGCTGAGAAAGGTTTTGGACAATTCTAAGTCTTACATGTTTCTTTTGTAGTTATTAGGATAACTAAAAATCACTTTGTTAGAAATAAATTAGTCTGCACTGATAGTCTTGCATTGGTTTGATAATTTGGTTAAAAAGGCTGGGGATGGTGGAAAAAACCCACGAGTGAAAAGTTTAAACTGTTTTTTAAGTTCTTTTTAGGTCTAAAAGAGGGAAAGAAGAGAAAAGCTAGTAGCTGATGTTTGCATATCAATAGTAGGCAGGTACAGTGTAAATGCCAATGGCCTGCTTGTATCCTGCTTTGTAGAGAAAAGCAGGCAGAGGTGTTCAAGGTTAAGTTAAAAGTTAAAGGTAAATGGCCTGTTTTAAAGCCTGCTTCTGAGAGAGAGAGAAGCAGGCCTGTATGTGTTAAAGTAAAGGCAAAAAGTCCCTTCGGGTCACCCACTTTCATGTGGACTAGTATTTAAAAGTGAGGCACTGAAAAGCAGATTGTGCACAAGAGGGGTTTGTAAACAGACTTCACTGTAGTGGTGACTTGGCCTTTTCAGTTTTTGGACTTCTCTCCAAAACCACATAGTTTCTTTGAAAAATATTCTTCCCATCTTGTCTATGTATGTGTAGTGGAAGAGTATCAGGGCGTGAGGGAAAGGGACTGTATGCTCAGATACTGACAGTGAGACCTAGGTAGAGGAAAAGTGATGACATTCCTACAGTACAGCATATAGATTTTCACATAATTCTTCCTTTGATGCTATACAGTTTTCTCTGAGTTTGAGTCACTTTTGCTCCAATTTACACAGAAAAGAAACTTTCTATGTGTATCTTAGGGAAGAGTCATGTCATGGCCCTTCCTAGGGTGGGTAGGGATCCTGGACATCCACTAGCTTTCTCTGAACAGATTTTAATGAATCCTGCTTTGAGCCCCACTGTTTACTTCACCATCTCTCTTATCAAGAACAGAATTTCCAACTGATATAGCAAATGCTAAATCTTGAACTTAAGAGTTAAAGAAAAGGCTCTCCATCTTCCTACTTCACCTACTCTTCCCACTGAACTATTTTTAAATGGTCATTATGTATTAATTCTTTTGAAGCCTTGACCCCAGCATGGGCAATATTATTTGTTTATAAAATTTAGGCATTGCCATTATCTGTGTCTCAAAAACAGAGGTTAAGAAAGGCTTAAATAGGATAAAGGTACTTCCTTCTTTTACTTTGTTGCAAATCTTGAGGAGCCTTGGTGAATATGCCAAACTCCTGGTGAGGGGGAGAGAAAATGAATCACTAGGAGGGTGTATGAGAGGAAATTGGAGCCTCTGATTTTCAGGAGGGGAGGGGGAACAAGAAAAAGGAGATAAAAAGATGAACCTGAGAGAGACACCAGATTGGCAGGTAGATAAAGAGAAACCTGAGTGGCCAGGTTAGGCAGAAGTTCCCTTTAAGAGTAAGCTGGTGGTGGTGAGGAGCCATGGTGGGAAACTGGCTGGCAGAAGAGTAGCAAGTATGGAGTCAGAAGCCAGCTGGGGGTGACCAGGGGCTGCTGAGGGCAGGCTTAGTGAAGGTGGCCAGACACTGCCAAAGGCAGGCCTGGTAAAGGAGGAGCATGGCGCTGCAGCAGGGTGGCATGGAAAGCTGGTACTTGGAGCCAGGGATTTGGAAAGCTGATTTTGCATCAGCATTTGTTGAAAATGTTTGAAGAGCCTTGAAGAAGCTGAACAGCTTGGAACACTGGAGAAGCAAAGAGAAGATGCTGGAGTTTTGCAGTATCTGCCTCAAGTTTGGAAGGGCAAGAGGGCACCCACCATCTTGGACTCATGTCTTTGGGATCTTTGGGACTAAAAATGGTGATTGGGGTAAGATAACTGGCCACTTGTGGCATTTAGGGCTTTTGTTTGACTTTCTGTTGTTCTGGTTAATTTTCCTTGTTAATAAAACCCTGTTGTTAAATTGCATTTGACTGGCAACTGCTACATGTGGGTGGTATGAATCTGAAAGAATCTGGGTAGCATAAGCCACATTTTTAAAATGTCACTTTTTTCCTTTGGCTTGTTCATTGGCGACTGCTGCCCCATTTTGACTTGATTTCACTATCTTTACACACAATAAATTACCGCAAAATTTAATGACTCAAAAACCAATGAACAGTTTGAGTCTGAAATCCTAGAGGTCTCTCAATCTTAAAGGCCTGATTTTAAAGCTGTATTTAAAATTTTTTATGGAAGCACCCCACTTATGAGTACCAAAAATCTGTATTGGTTAACTACTATTGCATGAAAAATTACCAAAAAATGAAGTGATATAATAGAAAACAGCTAGTCTGTTTCTGAGTCAGGGATTTAGGAGTGACTTAGCTGGGTATCTCTGACTGGGCGATCACTCATGGTGTTGCAGTCAAGATGTCAGTTGGGCTTGACTAGTGTTGGAGAATGATTCCAAGATGGCTCACTCACAAGACTGACAAATACTACTGGTTGTTGGCAGAACATCTCAGCTTATCACCACTTGCTCTTCAATCTAAGGCTGCTGGCATATCCTAGTCATGAGTGATTTAGTTTCCCCAGAACTAGTAATTCAAGAGCAAGACAAAGTCTCAGGTCTTTCATGCACTAGCTTGGAAGTCATACATCATTTCTGCAGTATCTTACTCATTACTTGGGATATTCCTATTCCATGTAGGAGGGCACTAAGAGTCACTGAGAACAATCCTGGAGGTTAGCTGCCACAGTACCTGAGAATTAAAAGGAGTGTAGAGTGGAGAATCTAATAGAAGATTGTGGAATGTAGAAGAATTTACATGGGGGGGATCACTTTCAGGCTTCATATGAATAGGAAACAATCATTGAGACAAGCAAGGAATCTGAAGGAAATCCAGGAATTGTAGAGGGAAAAGTATCTTAGTTGAAAGAACATCCACTAAAGTTTTTTTTTTTTCCTGGTTAGGAATGTTTTCCTAGGTGCCTAAGAAAAAGTACAATTAAGATAGTATAAAAAGATAGTAAAAGCAGACAGGCAGAGGACATGAGTTTCCTTCATGGGTTAAAAAAAAAAAAAGGCATGGGTCAATTGAATAAATTTTGAGAACAGAAAATATGTAAGAGGAGCAGTTATCTAATAGATGTGCTCACCTTCCAAATCACTCCTGGACTGGATTGATTTGATTTCAATTTTCTCTGAAATTAGTACCAAAACTTACTCTGTTCATCTGCCAGGAGCAAGTGAAACATCTAACCTTTCCCCCGTGGTTGTTTACAAGATAAAATATAGATACTGTTAATCCTAGAGAGAACAGAATGTTTTGATAAGCAGGCTATATTAATTAACCATATACTTGCTAAGAATGGAAATCAACATACAGACTCTGAGAAAAAGAACCTGAAGAAGATGTAGAGATATCTGAGGAAGTTGCAGAATGCTCTGAAAATGGATGAGTTGTTCTGCTGAGCTTTCTTCCTTACATGCACCTTTTAATGAATGAAACAAACTTTTTAATGAATAACATCTAGAAAGAAAAGAATGTTTTAATAAACAGGTCACATTAACCATATACTTGCTAAGAATGGAAGTCAACATACAGGCACTTCAGGACAGACCTGTCTCAGGACAGAGTCTGATATGGGAAGGTAGGATGCATCTTATGTGAAGGTTAGAGAATAGGGCCACATGTAAGGGCAGCACAAATTATGGAAAACATTATGAGAAAAACCAAGACCTTTTAAATTTTGAATGATTGCTCAAAGTCCACTGAAACTTTACCAAGCAGTTACTGAAATTCTAGGTACTGGTGATAAGTCATATGTTTTCTTATACAGGTAGAGGTCCCTTACAATCAGTATAAGACTATTACTATCTGGCATGCATTTCCAATTCAAGGATGCCTGAAACTCTGGTATGGAAATCCATTCCCTGCAAATTATAACCTGGAATGCAAGGTTTATTTTTATGAAAATTAGAAAAAGAGAGAACTCTGTAGTGATCTTAGAGAACAATTTAGAGAACAATTTCCTCATCATCTCACTCTGACCACCAGACATAAAACAGTACAGCTTTCAAATGGGGAGGAGCCCACATATCCATAACTAAAGAGAAATGTGAGTTCCAATTACATTAAATAAAGCTATGCTTAAGGAGAATGTTACATGTTCCTTAAGACCAAGACTAAAAATCATGAAGGCGTCGACAGGAAAATGGTTTATACCTTCAATGAATTGTCATAGTTATACCAGTAGCACAAGATAGAAATCAGATGCTATAAAATTGGATGGAGTGGACAGAAAGGGTTACCAGAAAAAAGTGAGAATTGAACTAAGGTCTGAGTTACAAATTACTAACCATTAGAATATCTGAAAAGTGTTCTAGGAAAAAGGAACTGCAGATACTCTTTCTTACCCACAGAGTATCTGCAGAGAGAAAGCAGCAAGCATTGGCTCCTGTGTGGTCTATTTTTGCAGAGAATTCTTACTGGGTAATAAAGTAAAAACCAGTCTAAGACACTGTTCTTCAGAGACAGGACTTGTCATAATTTGTCTAAACTTTTATCAATAAACATTTGCTCTCTCAATCTGAATATCAGGATTTAGAACATTTGAAATGGAATTCAATTTACCTAATTTACAGATAAAAAACCAAAACTGTAGCCAAAGAAACATGAATATTTATTGCAGTATTCCGTGTAAATCTTAAAAGGAACCACCACGTAAATGATCAACAATAGGGGAATGAATGAAGAAAAACATTTACATCATGAAAATAAGCACTAATTTATAAATTATAAGAATCTCATATTAAATTTTTAAGTGATAAAGTTTGAAATATTGTTACATGGTCATATATATGGTCATTTTTTTATTTTAATTTTTTTTGAGACTAGGTCTCGCTATTTTTGCCCGTGGAACTTTGAGTCCAGTGTACCATGGACTCAAAGCAATCCCCAGCCTCAGCTTCCTAGGTAGCTGGGATTACAGGGCATGCCACCACTCCTAGCTATTTTTTTGGAACTAGGTCTTGCTACGTTGCCCGAGTGGGACTCAAACTGTGATCCCTGGTACCCACCACGGCTTCCTAGGCTGCCGCTTACAGGCATGCCCCATCATGCCTGGCCTTAATTTTTATTTTTGCTTTACAAAACTAGATACATGTATATAATTAAGCATAAAGAGCTAGAATGATATATATATCAAAAATTTAAGTTTACCCCAGAAAGCAGGTATGAAACACTTTTTTAGAATATCTGTGTATTAAACTTTTTCAGTCTTGTTACTATATGCTATTTTGAAATTTTTCTTCAGAACTTGTTTTGAACCCAGAAATACAGACGATTAGGACTTAACTGTACACTACACAAGCATCATTTGCTAAGGGAATTATGAGAAAAGTGTGTCTTTTCTGGTTAATTTTGAATTTACCTAAAGTGAAATGCATCCCAATCCTTTTCAATAGTCTTTCTCTTTTGAAGTTTCTATAACATACTCTTCATTATAGAGTTTTTAGTAATAATGTAAAGCCAAGTCACAAATGAATCAAGTTTTTAAAAACAAAAAAAACTATAGTACGTGTGCCAAATCCTGTGTTTTGTTACAAATGCATTTTGCACTTCTAAGTTTTAATGTAGATTTAACTTTAAATCAGTCAACTACATTTGTTTCTTTATATACCTGTTTTCATTTTGGTAACTTTAACTATATACTCCATTACGCCCTAACCCTAGTGAACAGGCAATATATTTTGCTTTTATGACTAATTTACTACACTCTAGCATTGTTCAAGTCCTTTGTATGGATCAACTCAAAAACCAAGCTATTAACTCAATGGCCTATGAAATAGTAGCACCTCAATTTTAGAGATGAGAAAACTGAGACAAACATGTTAAAGTCTTAAGAATATACTGTTTTGTAAAAGTGGACATTCCAATTCTTGATCTTGAGATTTTTGTTCTCTTTTCTATTCCTAAGTTTACTGTAACTTACAAACCCAAGTACCTACTGTCAGTGCATTTAGTTCCCTGATATGAACACAAGTAAATGATGTGTAAGAGTGAAATG
Organism: Uropsilus gracilis; assembly: GCA_004024945.1. NCBI lineage: Eukaryota > Metazoa > Chordata > Mammalia > Eulipotyphla > Talpidae > Uropsilus > Uropsilus gracilis. The sequence goes on from PVHY01013377.1 coordinate 25,509, forward strand.
TGATGTGAAATGATGTGTAAGAGTATCCCAGCAGAACATTACAGAGGACATTAAAATATTTAAATTTAGTACTTCACATTTAGTGTCTGGAGTGCTGTTTGGCACAATAAATATTTGAAAGATAGAACAAAGTCCAGGCAAAGCTTTAATAGAGTTCTTATAACTTACTAGACATCAAAGTCTAGATTACAGTTAGTGCTATTTAAGTTGAGAACTGAGGGTTAAGTAGGACTAGGCCAAACAAAAGCAGTTTTTAAGAGTTTGTTAAAAGGTTCAAGGCTTAAGAGAGGAAAAATCAGAAACTCCTTGTAAAAAATGTAACTAAGTAGCACTGATTGAACATAGTGAGACTAAACTGAAAAAAAAAAAAAAAAAATGGTATACCCATAATGTTTTTAATATAACCAATCCTGAAAGCAAAGATCTGTCACTAAAGGTTTTAGTATGGGAGTGAGATGATCAAGTGTCTTCACTTACTTTGCGATCTGGGTCAAAAACTTAAATGGTAAAATGCACGCGCACACACCCACACCCACACCCTCACCCCCACACCACACACACACACACACACACTATTGTCCACAGACTTTGCGATTTGAGTCAAAAACTTAAATGGCAAAATATTTACACCCCCCACACACACACACTATTGCCCACATGTTTGAAGAGTAGGCTTTCAAGGAAAGAAATGAGTTCCATTGATTGAGGTAAAATTGAGGATTGAGGTAAAAGGAAGCCAAGAAATGAGTTCCATTTTATATATTTAGGATTGAGGTAAGAAATAATTAAAAGTGGGTATTTCAACAGAGAGCTAAATATACTAAGTAGCTCAGAAGAGGTAAGCTTTAGAAACAGATTTGAAAACCAGCAAAACCCCTTTTAGAGATATCAGAGTAATGAAATCACTAGGCGATTTCCTTATTTTATACAGCAAATCTTCCCATTGACAGAACTCAGTCATCACTGGTGCTGACATCTTCATTAAAAATGTATTATTTTGACAAATCATCATTCACTATAAAGTCAAATATAGTGGGAGCTTTTCAGGTGTTACAGCTTTTAAAGTGTAGCAAAATACCAAGCTTCCTAAAACAGAATTTGTCACCTATCCCAATATATTAAGAAAATTTGCCTGTCTTTATCCAAAGCCTTGATATTGAGAAACCCTGCTTAAATGCTCTAATAATAGCATTTACTGCTTAAATGATATGCACATTTTGGTAAAAGAAAAATAGTGCTCAAATGAGAAAAAAAAAAATAGTCTAGTGACGTCTCCAAATATTACCATGTATGACTATAGATTTGAAATGTCTGGAAATTTTTAATATTTCATCACTTGATATTTCCAGCTAAATACAAAAGTAAAATGAGCTTTAAATATTTGCTTCATGAAACTAAAGCTTTTTTTTTTTTTAACAACCTATGTCAGAAATGCAAAAACACTTAAGTTTGGTCACTGATTTTTTAAAAACAGCTCAAATGTTAGCTATTCAATTAGAATATTTAGAGCATGAAAAGTTTAATATTAAAAGTTCAATTTGTTAGAGAAATTTTGAAATATCAGACCTTACTACTGACTTCCTTTATGAGCAACTTTGATAACCTGGCATGGATAAATCACCTCAGTTCTCAGTATATTACTAAACAGTTGCAGAAATTAAGTTGGAAATATTTAAGAATACAATCACAAACCAAACCAGTGAAATGATTCATTGCATAGTACTTGGTTTTGTCCTGTTTATAGTATTTCAAGGTGCTTACGCTTTTTTAAAGATTAAATATAACCTTCATAAACAAAAATTTGGGTAGTTTAGAAGGCTCTGTACCAAGTGTTTTCTAAATCACCAGACAGAACAGCTGAATTGGAAACTTAACAATGCAAAGATAACATTTCCCAATTTTTTTGCCCCGCTATTCCTTGTTTTCTTAAAATCCAAAGTAACCACTTCTTTCCTTATAAAGCAAAGTCAAATTGCTCAGTCATTAAATCCCAACAAGAAACTAACTCACAAAAGGTACAAAACACATGATCTTTAGAAGAGCAAGACACATGAGGTGAAAATTACTTGCTTTTATTATGTTAAAAAAAAAAACAGCTTAAGGAAATTTTTGGCAACTCTACATGTAGAGAATTGCTTGAGGGACTGAGAAAATAGCTCCTGCATAAAAAACATGCAAACTAGCTTTACTGCTTCCAGAAAATGGAGAAACAGCAAAGTCCTGCAGTGAACCCATGATTACTAAAATTGAATTACTCATTTCACTAATTCTGCAAATTTCCTACAATCGTGCCTCTCTTTATTCCTACTTCCTACAAAGTGATTATGAGAAACAAGTGAGATATATATTCACATTTGTATTTGTCTATAAGACAAACTGAATAGAAAGCAGCAGAGAAAATGGAAACTACTGCTAAGTTACATTATTAGTCCAGGTAATGAAGTCAAGATGTATCTTTGATTACTGACCAGATTAAGGAATGAAAAAGAAGTGAGCTCTCCTCACTTCTCTAGGAGTGATTCTAGCTCTTCTTGCAAAGAGCTAAGTTGTTCCTTTTCTCGATCTTCCTTTTGTTTGAGTTCATCCAGCACAGCCTGAAATCTATTCTTGAGAGCAAGGTTTTCCACTTTCATGATGAGATCCTCCTGTCGTTTTGCTCTGTCCTGGGTCTCTTGGAGCTTGCCTTTCATGTTATCAATCTGTTTCTGAATTCCCATAACCAACTGATTAGTTCCCTCATTTTCTTGGTGCTGTTCATCTGATTCATTTAGTTTGTCCTGTAGCTGCCTTTCCAGATCTTCTTCCGTATCGATGATGTTTATATCTTCTTCATCTTGATGTTGTGTCTCGTCTTCATCATCACTGCTACTGCTGAGGTCATTAAATATCTCCCGAAGCTCATCATGTTCTAATGAGTCATGGCCCTGCCTGTGGCCAGACATCCCAGGAGAAGAGATATCAAGGCCTTGATTTTCTGTTTCTTTTGTTTCATCTTCAGCAATTATTTCCCAACGAGTACTGACAGCTTCAGCATCTGTACTCAGCAAACGTTTTACTTCTTTTTCCACATCTGGAGATTCAATATACTTCTTCTTTGCTGTCTTTCGAAATCTCCTTTTTCTTACATTTTTTAGAGGCAGAGTGATTCCATGATTCCATATAAACTTTTTTTCTTTGTCCTTATCCTTTTTCTTGCTTGCTTTAGGATCAGCAGTAGCAACTGGTTCCTCCACAGGAGGATAGAGATCACCATCAACTGTGGACACAAGCATCTGACAGATATCAGCAGTCTTGTAAAAAGTTTTTTTATCAATGGTTTTCAAACTTTCCATAACACAGGGCAGATCTACCAGTTTTGAAGCCAACGGCACGCGGTCCACTCTGACAATGCCATGACGTCCATCAGGGTGTAACTCAATTGTCAGTCTGTCCTTCAGGTTGACATGGCCAGACTGTACTGCCCGCCTCACTGTAGAGGCATACTCTGGAGGAAGCCGTAAGATAAACTGGCTCTCTAGTTCATGAGGAGCATCATCTTTGCTCTTACTCATCTTGTCTTTGAGAGTCCTCCAAAAACCACCTGTTGCACTAAAAAGTTCTAGTTATTGCAAGTTAGACCAGTCTGTTATGAACTGAAATCTCTGTACACAGTTGTAAGTAGAAGAGGATTTTGTCTTAATTTTGAAGTATGCCCCAAATTTTTCTAAATATGCTGTATCTGTACCAGTCATTACTGACACATTTTATGCATTAAAATCTATTAGCTGCAATAGTAAGTTCCAACCTCTAGGTGCCACTGCCGAACAGTGCAAGAAAGAGCAAGCCAGCTGGAAAGCAAATGGCGGCTTCCGTGGAATGCTTTTCGGCGCAGAAATTAAGGCACAGAAGACTTTCCCAATTCACAAACTATCCCGAAACAAAGATATTCAGAAAAGTGGGGCACAGTGATCTCTCTTCGCCTCGGGTACTTACAATCCTGTGATGTTATAAACGCGGCTTCTGCAAACAGGAACGAGGAAGAGAAAGCCAGGGCAGGAAGGCGGGCAGAGGACGAGCGCCTCTTTCCTAATTCCTTTGTTCTTCTCGGCTCTCGGCAAAGCGATCTGTACTGACCCAGTGAAAGGTTCCAGTCCAGGACGGATAGCGCTGAAATTCGCCGAGACCCGCCGCTCAGTGCCCGGCAACTCGGCAGCTTTGCAGCCTTGCGGCTCAGCAGCACAAGACCCAGCGCTGCACAGCCAGCGGAGCAGGAAGTTTGCGTCACCGCGCGGCTGTGAGTGACAGCTCCGCCCTGGCGGAAGTACGAAGGGCCCGGGCGTGCGCATGCGCAGCACGCAATTGCGAGTTCCTGCGAACTTATCTTCTCGCGAGAATTAGATTTTACCCACGGTCGTAAAGAACTTTCGGTTTGAGATGTTTTGATTAGGAATCCTAGAAAGACATAGATCCTCCCATCCCCCTCCTCCAGATGTCCCCTCCTCCCCCAGAACTTGTATCTGATCGCTGTAGGACTGTCTAGCTCGTAGGCTTCTGTGTGACTGCTGGACTTAAGGGTGTCGATGCTCAAAGTCAGCTTCTGGAAACATTTAAGATGTTTTACAGGATATATTCAATGTGGCGCTTATATAAACATTTGTAGCCAAACAGTGAATTTTAACGTACTCAAATCAGCGGAGTGAGGAGTATATTGTATCTATTCGGCAAAACAGTATGTCATATTTTGTTTTTGAAAATGTCCGAAGGAGACCCGTGTCTCAGGGTCTGTTTCTGTTTTGGTGGTTCTCAAGGGAGCAAGAATGACTACTCTTTTTAATGTTTGGCATAGACAGAAATGTAAATAGACAAATGTTCTGGAGACCCATGTTTGTTTAGGACAAAGTTGTCTGATAGATAAATGGTCTAGATGAAGTAGAATTTTTTTAATTAAAATTTAAAAATTATACTTTTAAATTTTCACATTAAATTTTTAATTGAGAATTTTTAAATATTTTCATTCCACTTACACTATTTTAGTGACTTTTTTGTTAGTCTCTTCTGAATAATTCATAAACATGGATTTATAATATTTCACCCTATCTAGAGTAATTTTTGGTATATCATCAAGGTCATTAAAATTTTAATTTCTATTCTAAAATATTAACTGCATCTAGAGTCAAGTCTCTTAAAATGAGATTAACCAAAGTTTGCTTTCTTCCTTTTTGTACTCACCCCAGACTGGAAACTCCTTGATAATCAGGCATTTCTTTTTCTTTTTCTATTTCTTTTTCATCATACCCAAGTGCCTAGTGCCAAAACACGAGAGATAACACAAGAAATATTTGCCAATTGGAAAACAATTGATTCATCTAACATATGACCAAGCCTATAATGATCTGTGAAAGAAAATACATTCCATGCCACCTTAAAATGCACATTTATATCTGTATCCTCTAGAGACTGTTAGGAGCAAAAAGGTTTGCTAGTAATATGTGTGAATGTGTCCTTTTTGCTTAGGGCAGACTATAACACACTATATATGGGAGGAAATTAAAATCACCTTGTACCTTTGTTTTATTTTATGTTAAACTTGAAGAAGAAATTATTCTTTTTTTTAAGAGACTAGGTCTATGTTGCCCAGGGTTGTTTCGAACCTGTGCACTCAAGCAATTCACAGCCTCAGCCTCACAGGAACTGGGATTACAGGTGCCCACCACCACACCTGGCAAGAACTTATTCTTTTCCAGGTCACTGTACATTAGTTTTCTTTGTGTTGAAGAATGTTAGCTTATTTATCTGTACTTTCAAGGGCAATCCATATCCCATTTTCAAAGATGAAATGTTTTCAATGTGCTTATCCCTTAATTATATTTATTTTATTTATTACATATATATGAATTTAATATACTAGCTTCTGCATACAGCTTTATGTAACAATATAAAATGTAAGATCAGAATTATTCATAAAAATAGCCTAAATATTGCTTTGCATTTTAATTGTGTGTGCATTTTATGATGCTTAAATATCCTTGTCATAAAAAGTAATTTGAGATGAATCTAATGCAATTATGATTTGCTGAAATTATGATGTATTTTAGTTAGTAAATCTTTAAGTGGAAGATTGTCAGATAATTGAGTAGCTGAAGTTTCCTCTAAAGGGGCTTCCTCCTTCAATATTTTCTGCTTTGATTTTACCACATTTCTAAATTTCTTTGGGAGGAAATCACACTGAACTGAAACTTAAGGTTTCTACTATGTCACTATTACCGTAATGTCCATTGGTCAAACCAGTTGTTTTTTAATCAAATTCATTAGACATACAGACAGAAGTGAAGAAAGAATTATGCTCTCATAGTTGTTCCATGAGATATCTGTGCTACTAGGGAATCAAAGACTTGGAGAGAGCAATAACTTTCCTGGTATGGTAATATCCTCTGGAAGACTTTTTCCTGTGATAAAAGAGTATTACAATCAGATTAATGTTGTGTTTGAAAATTCCCTTTAACAAACTTTCAAGTTCCATATACTGTGGAGGTTAAAAAATGAGTGATGAGAGAAGCCGTGCTTATATTGTAGAGGTAGAAATTTGTAGAGGTGAGGAAATAGTAAATATCTTCCCAAAAGTACACTTATATACCGCTATATAAGTAAAAGTACAATGAAAAGATGGATAACCAAAATGTATCAATCTCCTTTATCAAGTAGGCTACTTTCTATAGAAAGAAAGACCAACCTAGTTTACACTGCTTTAAACAAAAACCTATTATCTCAAAAACCAGATAGTCTAGAGTAGTTCTGTTCAATAGAAGTTTAATATGAGCCACAGATAAAATCTATATATATTAAACTATCCAGTAGCTACATTAAAATAGCAAAAAAGGTGAAACTAATTGTCTTAACAGTTTGTGACTAATAATCCAAAATATTTTAACATATAATCAATATAGAAATCATTGACATATTTTACATTCTTACCTTGTACATAATCTGGTGTATATTCTATACTTACACATCTCAGTTTGGACTAGCCACATTTTTTTTTGATACTAGGTCTCGCTATTTTTGCCTGTGAAACTGCAGGCTCACGTTGCCTGTGGTACCACAGACTCAAGCAATCCCCAGCCTCAGCTTCCCAGGTAGCTGGGATTACAGGCATGTACCACCACGCCCAGCTATTTTTTGGGATGAGGTCTTGCTATTTTGCCACGAGCGGAACTTAAACTGCGATCCCTAGCCCCAGCTGCTTCATAGGCTGAAGCTTACAGGCACGTACCACCTTGCCTGGCTTTGGACTAGCCACATTTCAACTGCTTAGTGGCCACATGGTTGGTCAGTGGTTACTGGACAGTGTAATTCTGGAAATATGACTGTTTCTAGGCATGGTAGACTCTTAACTTGGCACAAATTGTTTTTCTCTTCCTAATTTTGGAGAATGAACATTTATTTATACTTTTTCTATTATTCTTTCAGCTTTACCCTCGTCTCCTTGTAAACTTCCAAAGTATTGATCACAAGAAACCTGCCAGCAGTAACTAGGGAACTTCCTTCCTTGTTCATGGTAGGTTTAGAGAGTTGACTTTCCCCAACCCAAATCTGTCTTTCAATCTAGTTGGACGAGTTTAGACCACATATTTATCATGGTTCAGTAACAGTCACCAGGGGAGTACTCTCAGACTGTGATTTTCAAAATTATGAAAAGGAATTGACATTTGGTAATATCTGCACACGTTTTTGATTGTCACAAATTTTTGATTGTCATACTGGTAGGAGTGGTCTACTGGCATCTAGTGGGTAAAGGCCTGGGATGTTGGCCTACAGTGCATAGAACAATCCCCACAACAAAGAATTACTTGGTTTAGAATAATACCAAGGTTAAAAAACCAAGGTTCAGCTTACCATTTTAAGCCTATATTCCCAAATAAAAACGAGGAATGAGAGTACCATTGACAGGTTGCTAATTTATCTATCATTATGAATAGGATTGGGCTCCCTTTAGTGGAGGATGGACACCCAAATGAAGTGTCAGAAAGAAAGAAGCCAGGTGTGGTGGCGTGTACCTGTTGTTAAGCGCTGGGAGGCAAAAGGCTTGGGATCACTTGAGTTCTCAGGTTCGAGACTGCCCCGGGCAACATAGTGAGACCTGGTCTCAAAAAATCAGCCGGACACCATGGCGGGTGCCAATAATTCTAGCTACCTGGGATGCTGAGACTGGGGATGGCTTGAGTGCCAATACCCTGGGCAACTTGAGTCTGTGGTACCCTGGGCAACATATCAAGACCTAGTCTCCAAAAAAAAAAAAGAAAAAAAAAAGAAATCAAGTGTCAGAAGACAGAAAAGGGCATGAGTCACTATATTTTAATCTTTTGGGGGTGCAATAACAAAATACCATAAACTAGGTGACTTGTGAGAAACAGAAATTAATTTCTTCAGTTTGAAGACTCAGAAGTCTGAGATAAAGATTCCAGAAGTTTGGTGTCTGATGAAAGAAGTTTTCTAGTTCACAGACAGTAGTCTTTTCTCTGTTACCTTGCATGGTAGAAGGGCTGAGAATCTCACTGCAGCCTCTTTTACAAGGCACCCATATCATTCATGCAGATGCTACTCTCATGACCTAATCACCTCCCAAAAGTCCTACCTCCAAATACTATCACATTGAGGATTAGGTTTCAACATAACAATAGGGATGGGGAGGGGGGAGAAATACAAATTTTCAGTCTGTGGAAGTAATAATATTCATGAAAGAGCTCCATGAGGGGTGTCATGAAAGAGCTAATTATAATAGTATACATGTTAATCCAAAATAAATGACCAAATATTACATGAAAAGAAACTCATAATCACAAATTACCAGGGAAATGCAAAAGAAAAAAAAAATAAGGTATCATCCCACACCTATTGGGATGACTACTATAAAAAAAATTAAAACACAAAACCCAGAAAATAACAAGTTGGCAGAGTTGTGAAATAATTGAAAACCTTGTACACTATTGTTAGGAGTATAAAATGGTACAGTGGCTGTTGTTAGGAGTATAAAATGGGGGGAAAATGTGGTGATTCCTCAAAAAAATGAAAATGGAATTACCATGTGATCTATCAATTTCCATCTCTGAGTATATACCAAAAAAAAAAACAAAGCAGGGTCTCAAAGAGATAGTTGTAAACCCATGTTTATAACAGAACTGTTCACAGGAGCTAAAAGAATCAACCCAAATATGCTTCAACAGATAGTAAAATGTGACATATAATCATATGGTGGAATATTATTTAGTCTTGAAAAGGAAGGGAATTCTGACATATATTAAAAAAGGATAGACCTAGAAGATTTTATACTATGTAAAATAAACCAGTCACAAAAAGACAAATACTGTGTAATTTCACTTATGTGAGGTATTCATGAAGGCTCAAAATCACAGAAACAAAGTAGAATGGTGAATGCTGTTTATTAGGGGCTGAAAAGGGGGAAAAAGAAGAATTATTACTTAATGGTTATAGGTTTCAGATTTACAAGATGAAAAACATTCTGGAGATGAATGGTAGTGATGGTTGAATATACATATTATCATAACTGGAAGACCAGAGTTTGGGCCACCTGTCATCTCTGAATGCCAATAAAATAAGAGACAGAAATTGAATCTTTAAGGTGTGCTTTAATCAGATATCCAGCAACCTGGAAAACTGGGGGTTGGTCGTTCACACCCTAAAGAAACTGCCTTAACATTTCATTTCTAGATGGTTTTTTTATAGTGAGTTGAACAAAGACAGTTCACCAGCGAGCTGACCTTTACTGAGGTCAGCAGTCTTTGATGTCCAGTCCCCAGAACTTACCACCTTCCTCGACACCTAACCTCACACTCCTGGGGTCCTAAGGCTTGTCTTCTGATAGCACTGGCCCCCACACTCCTCCAGAAGTGTCCTTGCTCTGGAAATTGACTCAGGGTAGACAGGTCATAGGCAATGTGTCTGTGTAGATTTACTGATCTACTCTGCACAGTGTCTTGCTAGATTACCTCCCCCTCCAGATCCTCTATTAATAATAATACGTAAACTTACAAATGATTAAACTGATAAATTTTATATGATGTCTATTTTACAAGAAAAAGTGTGTATTTTTTGAAAGTGGGTATAGAAACCAAATACAAAAATTTTATCAGTAATTACATAATACAATTAATGATTTTAATTTTATCAGTAACTTTTATAGTGAATTTTCTTTTATATTGCAAAATTTACAATGAGCATTTCTTTTTGTAAAGTAATTCTCTTTACAGTGGATAATTTCTTGAGTAAAACCCTTTTATAGAAAAAGAAGCTTCAATGTTGTATTCAAAATGAAATCTCAAAAGGAAAAATTTTGTAAGAATTCTTATTTTAAGTCTTTTAAAAAAGTTAAAATATTAGATTTGAACTCTATAGAAAGGCCATTTGATTGCTGCTGGGTCAGAAAGGAAGAGCTACTTGCAGCCTTTGCACTAAACCAGCTGGTATTCCGAAATAAATCATGGGAATAAAGCAAACATAGACTGAGGAGTTTCCGGAACACCAATCGGTAGTATCAAACGGGACCTCTGGGTGCCGCTGTCGGTCAGACCGTTGGTGAGCGTGAAGCTGAGCGATCCACTGGTTTTCGGACGCAGCCATCTCTGCAAACTTGTGAGAGAAGCAGGAGACTCAACACGCCATCTCTCCCGCAATCTGTCCCAAATACCAACGTCAGGATGTTGAAGAAGGCTGAGGGAGGTGCTGCCTTTCCTTTCAGCCCACCTCTGCGATCCTGGAGCCACCCTAGGGAGGTGCATTTGGATATGAGAGGCGGCTTTGAGAAGATAACAGGAAGAAGTCCCCGACGGGCAAGGACACCCAGAGCCGGAAGTGCAGTTTTTCTCGTTGCTTTGTCCAGTCTGGTGAAACACGCTGGCAAATGCGCTGTAAGACTAAGGAAAAGACTGCCAAAGCTTTGAAAACGGAGGCTCTCCACACAAAGATCTGCATCTCGAGTACCAGGACCATGGGTGAGTGAAGCCTCCCTTGACTGCTGGCGAAGAGAGCAGGGACGAAGTCAAGAATGACAGGATAGACCTCGTAGCTAATCAGAGGAACACTGCAGGCCCCTTTAAATGTGAAACCTTTGCTGAAAATCTATAAATGTTTTCTCCTATACTCTTGTCATCCTGCATAGAAATAACGTAACTTTTAGTACAGAGACTTGTTTTTTAAAAAAAATATGAAAAACAACAGGAGCAAATTTTATTCTTAAACCACAGTAGATTTGAATGCTGCAAGCAACTCCCTGCAACTTTGTCAGATAAATTTCAGTCACCATCTTTCAGCCCCATCGCCCACTCCCAAGTGAAACAAAGCAGAGAGCAATAAATACTTGTTTGCTATTGGAAATCTGTGTCTGAACCAGACCAGTTAGTGGTGGGGAGGCAGGAGGATAGGTCAGGGCAAGCTGTGGGGCTCAGATGTCAGTATCAGTCTTCTCATACTGGACCCGTTAAGGTAAGGTTTTCTTATAGCGTCTGCATATTCTCACAAAATATATCCTTAACTCAATAACGACAGTATCATCTTTGATTTGAAGAGGGACACGCAGGCAATAGAAGAGAAGATTGGAAGTTTAAGCATCCATTTCAGAATCTTGGAGGTTTACATTAATAATGCAGAACAGGTGACTCAGCTGGGTGTCTGGTCCTGTTGGAGTTAGAACTATGGTTGTCCTAACCGGAACAACAAAACTCAAATTTGCTTAAACGGAGAGGCAAAAACTATTGTGCCAGTAATACTCACAATGTCAATGATTAACCTCTAAGAATTACTATGTAATCCTTTGTAAACTACTGGAGAAATTCTGAGAGTAGACCCTGAAATACACTGTCACCAGAATCATTGACAAGAACAAGCTGTCTCTTTCCTCCAGTGTAAGCATCACTCCAATCTCACAACAGAAAATGCTCTGGCTGTCTGACAGACCTCTTAAATGGTCCAGGAGACTGGGAACACTTCCCAGAGCCTCCATCGCCCTTTTACTGCTTCAAACCTGGACTTGAGACATTTGTGAAGGGCACCCCTGCAGCTGTCGCCTGATGTGTGGCTGAGCACAGAGCCATGGGCTTAACTGCAGCCTACCTTTGAGCTGACTCTCCATTGAGGATTGGACCTCGGTGTTTTCCTGCACCTTCCCGTGCTGGTGGATGACCACAGTAAGAAAGCACAGCGGGCACTATCCTGGGAACTGCAGCCAGAAGTCAAGGCCTTCTTTGATGCCACGGCACATGGTACTGCCCCGTCATCTTTCTAATTGTCATACAGGTTTACCTGATGGTGGCCTTGATCTCTGTGCTCTCCCTCCTCCCAGTGACTGTCTTCCAGCACTGCTTTCAGCCTGGTCTCTGCTCCACTTCCATGAGAGATGTCCTAGTCCTACCCTGTCTTGGGAGCTTCAAGATGACCAAAAAATTCTTAATTTAACCTAATTAAGGTTACTCAAGAAACACCTTTCAACTGGAAGTTCTCCTAATTACCAGCAGTGAAACCTTAAATATTACATTGGATTCAAATGTATGCATGTGAGTTTTCACTGTTATTCCATAAATATCATTCCTGCTTGGTTTTTGTTGTGGAATGGGGAGAGCGCTATGAGTTAACTTTATAGTTTCTATGTGTATTTTTATTGGTTTCATTAACCCAGACAATTCTCTTGGGATTCGTTTCTATTGTATGTTATGAAAAGTTAGCTTTCCTGCTAAAGAATCCTTTCCTTGCAATATTGAAGGAGATTCATGGCATCTTTACACTCTGCCTTTGGGCTCTATATCCATGTCCTTGAGAGATGGAGAAACTATAGATTTGGATATACAAGAACAGAAATTCTCTTTCAAGAACAATCTATCACCTTTCATTTTTTCCCCTTTATTTTCTGGGACCTTTTCAGCCATGGTGTCCTTGGGTTAGTAGTGAATATCTGGCCAAAGCTGTTTCTGAAAATGTCTACCTCTTGAATGCAGAGACCATTATTACCTGACTTCTGGGTAAAGATAAGTTACTCTAAGCCTGAGGCAATTTCGATAGTAATCTTTTTTCTAATCTTGCAATAAGTACAAAAGGGAGGCAATCTGGCTTTGAATTCCTGCTACTGTCTTGAAGAAAATTAACTTCTCTTGGAGGAAAATACTGTGGTTGTAAGAGAACACATACATAGTTGCTTGTCTAAAAATAAAGATGTCCCCCTTTTCAGTTTTGAAGAATAATTAGTTTGTTGTGTCTTAAATTTGAAGTCTAAACTATTCATTTGATGTTTCTCCGGTGAAATTCCAAGCTCCCAATGTTAGTAAAATGTATTATCCTTGGGTGAATTAAAGATCTTATAAGATTCACAGAATAATACATAGACACTTCAAAAAAAGAGGAAAAGTAAAGAGAGGGGTAAAACATGCCCTTCAGAATGCCAAGGTTTCTGATAAATATCCAAGACACAATGGAAAGGAAACCGGACATTCCAACTAGCTTGCATGCTAAACGTTTGTCTTTTCCATTTATTTTTTTTCAATTTTGCTTAAATGAGCAGTTGCTCTTCAATGTGGCTGGGAAGTTAAGTGGTTATGATACACTATAAAAGTGTGGAGAGGGGTAATTAAATTATGTGTCCTTTGTAATATTCTTTGAATAGCAACAAGGAAAGCAAGTAGCTTGATAAAGCCAGGATTCTGCTGTATATTACAATTTAACAATATCCAGATATGATTAATTAAATGAAAATTGTAGTTTGTCCTTCATACCTGTATTCTCGAATGCTTAACTCTCCCTTAACAATAAACTAGGATTTTAAGGAAAAACGACCAGACCAGATTGCTGAAACAGCGCGGTAAGTATTCTTCAGGGGTGCAGTTACCGGTTAAAGGCTCTGGGCGCCGCTATTCACCAGCCTGGGAGAAAGTGGCAGCGCGCACAAACGAGAGAAAAGGGGGAAGGGAAAAAGCTTCTTAGAACCTTCATCTCCGCCAGATTGAAAAGTCTCTCTGAGGTTTCCCAGATCCTACCCCTGGACGACTGTCCGCCCTGAATGCTCCTGAAAATTCTCACAGTTTAGGTTCAGGAAACAACAGAGAAACAACGCCTTGGTACCGGGCCGGGAGAAAACTACGAAGCTCCAGAGCAATGGCGATTTGGGCTAAGCTGCCCGGCTACCGCGAGCTGGTCCTGCTCTGCCTTTTTCTGGAGCTGTCGGAAGCCCAAGCAGGGAAGATCCTCTACTCTGTGCCAGAAGAGACAGACAGAGGTTTCTTCGTGGGCAGCATCGCCAGAGACCTGGGGCTACAACCACAGGAGCTGGCGGAGCGCGGAGTCCGTATCGTCTCCAGAGGTAGGACGCAGCTTTTCGCCCTGAGCCCGGGGAGCGGCAGCTTGGTGACGGCGGGCAGGGTCGACCGGGAGGAGCTCTGCGCGCAGAGTGCGCGGTGCCTGGTAGATTTTAACATCTTGGTAGAGGATAAAATGAAGCTTTTCCCTGTCGAAGTGGAAATACTTGATATTAATGACAACACTCCCCAATTCCAGTTGGAGGAAATAGAGTTTAAAATGAATGAAATAACGGCTCCGGGTACCAGGATCCCTCTGCCTTTAGGCCAAGACCTTGATGTGGGGATGAATTCCCTCCAGAGCTACCAGCTCAGCTCCAACCCTCATTTCTCCCTGGAAGTGCAACAAGGAGCTGATGGACCCCCAAAGCCAGAGATGGTGCTGCAGAGTCCTCTGGATAGGGAAGAAGAAGCTGTCCACCACCTAATTCTCACCGCCTCTGACGGCGGAAGTCCAGTCCATTCTGGAACCCTCCGCATTCGCATTTTGGTGGTGGATGCAAATGATAACCCTCCAGCCTTTACGCAAGCTCAGTACCACGTGAGCGTACTGGAGAATGTGCCGCTGGGCACTCAGCTGCTGGTGGTAAAAGCCACTGACCCAGATGAAGGAGCCAACGGGGAAGTAACATACTCGTTTCACAACATAGACCACAGAGTGGCCCAGATATTTCAGCTGGATCCTCATACAGGAGAAATCACAAATAAAAAACCCTTGGATTTTGAAGAATACAAAATATATGAAATGGAAGTTCAGGCTCAGGATGGTGGAAGCCTCATGGCCAGAGCTAAGGTGCTAATCAAGGTTCTGGACATAAATGATAATGCTCCAGAAGTCACCATCACTTCTGTCACCACTGCAGTCCCAGAAAACTTCCCTCCTGGAGCAATAATTGCTCTTATTAGTGTGCATGATCAGGACTCTGGAGACAATGGTCATATTACATGTTCCATTCCTGGAAATCTACCCTTTAAATTAGAAAAGTCAGTTGATAATTATTACCGTTTAGTGACAGAAAGAACACTGGACAGAGAACTTACCTCCAGGTACAACATCACGGTAACAGCAACAGATGGGGGAACTCCAGCTCTGTCTACTGAAATGCATATTTCACTGCAAGTGACAGACATCAATGACAATCCTCCTGTCTTCCCCCAGGACTCCTACTCCACCTACATTCCAGAAAACAACCCCAGGGGAGCTTCCATCTTCTCTGTGGCAGCTCACGATGCCGACAGCAATGAGAATGCACAGGTCACTTACTCCTTGGCAGAGGATACCATCTGGGGGGCACCTCTGTCCACCTATGTCTCCATCAATGCAGACACTGGTGTCTTGTATGCACTACGCTCCTTTGACTATGAGCAGTTCCGGGACCTACAGCTGTGGGTGAAAGCACAGGACAGTGGAGATCCACCACTCAGCAGTAACGTGTCACTGAGCATATTTGTGCTGGACCAAAATGACAACGTGCCAGAGATCCTGTACCCTTCTCTCCCCACGGATGGCTCCACAGGCGTGGAGCTGGCACCCCGCTCTGCAGAGCCCGGCTACCTGGTGACCAAGGTGGTGGCGGTGGACAGAGACTCGGGCCAGAACGCCTGGCTGTCCTACCGCCTGCTCAAGGCCAGCGAGCCAGGCCTCTTCTCCGTGGGGCTGCACACGGGCGAGGTGCGCACCGCGCGGGCCCTGCT